>QXEO01000553.1:16298901-16451793 GCA_007115705.1 Dactylis glomerata
TTGTAACAACTCAGAATTTGTAATCCAACTCTTATTAAATAAAGTGCCAAATTTTGGACCCAAATAAAACTTTTTATTCATTATTCTATGCATACATGTATTTTCTACTCTATGTATTCTATGATTTTATGTGGGTTATTTTTGTTTGAGCATTGGTTAGATAATCCTAAGTGAACCAGCAGAATCAATTGAGAAGATAATTAAGAAGCAAAGAAACAAGAAATCAAAATAGGTAAGAAAGAGATAAAGTTAATAGGATCTAGAAATTGTTATTGACTGCACCACTTTGAGCCATTAGATTAAGAATTCTGTAAATCAAATCAGTATTTTGCCAACTAGTTGAGCTTAACCAAGTTATGGACTAACTCAACCAACAAAGAGCTACCAAAAATCCAAGTTGGAACATCACTCAAACTTGAGCCAAAGTTTGAATCTGAAACAGCAACTATACTCAAATTTGAAATATAAATTTTTGCAAAACTCATTATTTCTCCAGAACAAAAATATGCCTGGGTACCTTATCCAATATGATGAGCACCCAAAGTGGCAAATTTGAAAAATTCGAATTTTGAGTTCTTGCAGGCATTTCATCGAACACTGGCAGCAGGAAATCAAATCAAATCAAACTTCACTGTGCTGCACTGTGCTAGCTCGCTGCAGCCCTGTTGCCATGCCTCTGGACGGTGCCCTGGTCGAACCCAGTCCCCTCTGCCCCGACCCAAGCCCTGGAAGAAGGAGGAGAAGAGAAGCCAGCACCCCCGGACCCCCGCTCTTCTTCCCAGCAGCCTGCACGTCGACGACCACCCTGCCCTCGCCAGAGGAGACCCACAGGACCCCGCGGCCGACCCAGCAACCCCCCAGCACGCGAGCATGGCCGCCGTGGCCGGAGAGGCCGTCGCACGCCGCCAGGACCCCCGTGCAGTGAAGCTTTTGGTCGCCTGGTTCCTCGTCGCCTCGGCCTATATAAACCCCCTCCGATCAAACGGAGATACTCACCCAGCCACCAGCTACCTCCCAGACATCACCGCTTCTTCCCTCTCGCTCTGCTTCGCCGTAGCCAACCTCGCCGGCGCAGTACTGGACAGGAGGAGCGCCGCCGCGTTCAAGCACCGGGGAGCGAACTTCTGCAGGGAATCGGAGGAGGAGGAGCACCGCAGCCGATCCCGATCATCGCCGTCGAGATTCGCTTCCTCTACGCCTCGCCGTCGCCGTCGAACGCCGTCGCTGCTCGCAGGTGAGATCCCGCCCGTGCTGAGGAAGAAGATGACCCTGAGCCGTTGGATCCCGATCGGACGATAGCATACCGATTCGGGTTCGTAATTAGATCTGACAGCGCGACCCCACCTGTCAGCATCCATTTTTATTTCTCCCGCCCCGCGCGAAGCGTTTTCTGGGCCGGCCCGTTCGGGGTCTGCTCAGGCTGGGCCCGTTTGGCGAGAAATCGGTCCGATTCGTTTTTAAATTAATTCCCGCCTGTTTTATTTATTTCAAATATGTTTCAGATGGTATTTTCAAATTCAAATTCCTAGAGTTTTATAAATCCAAATTTAGCAAATAAATATTCATTGGAAAGCTTATAAAATACTCTATCCAATAGTACTGGTTAGATTTCAAAATCAGTTAAGAATAAAATTGGATATGAATAGTGTGACCATAGCTTGTTAAACAATGAAAGATTTCTAGGAAATTATTTAAGCCATCAAAAATTATAAAAATTAAAATGTGAACTCACTAATAACCCCTCTCACTGTTAGTCAACACTAATCTATCCCAAACCCTATTAGTGTGATCACTTAGACCCTAACCCAAACCTATTTGGTAGCATGAAATGATAGATCACTAGTGCACCCTTAGAATTAATTGCCCTCATTACCAATTCACTTAGTGAACCCATCCCACTTAAACTTGTCTTAGTACCCCTAAATCAACACCAATGCTGCACAGGTGCACTACCTATGCCACCTAGTAGAGTAACTAGCTTGCACACTTGAAGAAAAACTTACCATCCAACACTATAAAAATGCAACATGAATGCTTTGGTTAGCAAACAAAGATGTGTGCTTGGTGTGTTGTTAGCTTGGTGAAGTGATGGTGTGCTTTGTGTTTATTCGTTATTAGACGCTAGTGTTGCCGAGGAGGATATTGGAGGGGATTATTATTATCAAGAAGAAGAAGAAAACCCCGGACACCTTGCCAACCAAGGCAAGCCATCTTTTGATTCATACTCCCACTACCTAGTTTTAATATTGCATTCTACTTGTTTTAAGTAAATTGCATGATTGAATTGCTAGAGTAGAATGATAGAAGCATATTGATGTCTTGATTATCAAGAGCATCAAGCTGAGTTTATCCAACCCTAGTAGTAGTACTATCACTCAATGTAGTTGCTTAGTCGCTAATAAAAGTTGAGGCTATCTCTGGAGGAACCCCATTTGAAAGGTGGTGACTTGACATTGAAACTTGAAATGGGAGATTGCTCCTACATGATGGCTTTATGAAAGAAAATAATCTTGACTAAGAACTATGAAATGTATTTCTCAATTGACAACGAGTGATGTACATGGGTGCCAATTATAACGTACAACCACGTTACCCCTATATGGGAAGGGGCTTAATCCGTAGCTTGTTATCTTAGTATGGGAGGCCTTGTATCAAATCTTCATGGAAGGACTCCACGGGCGGATACTTCTTGACCAAGTGGATTCCACTAACCCGGTACCCGGGATGGGCAGAACTAGAGGCGCCGGAGCGGGAGATTCCGTATCCCGGGCTCTAGGGGAGGATCCTATACTAGGATGAGCAAGTGAAAGAATTTGTTTGATTATCTGAACCTCGCATACTTGTGTATGTCGAACCGTGGATTTCTCCCGGCAGATGTATCGAATCTTGTGGGTAAAGTGTACCCCTCTGCAGAGGTTTTGAAACTATTCGAATAGCCGCGTCCGCGGTCATGGACGGTTGGTGAGCTGTACTTGACTTTTGTCAAACTAAAAGTGACAATGGTGACTTGGTAAATGACTTGACTTGACATGTTGTTGACACTTGAAATCCTCTTTAGATGGAACTTAGAGAACTAAATCTCTTTCCTATCAACAAATATTCTTGGGAAATAAAACTAGCTTTTGCAAACCAACTTAGTGCTTAGTCCACTATACCAAACCTTGCATATCTACTTCATCTTTTCTTTTATAAGATGGTTTGCGAGTGCATCCAATGTACTCACGGCTGTGTCCCTGGCTATCAACTTGGCCAGACTATGGGGAGGAATACCAGGAGGAAGGGTATGAGGAGGAGTACCAGAACTAAGATCATCTCCGTGAGTCGCCATTGCCTGTAGGTGAAGGCATGGGCCGAAGACGTTATTTTCCGCTGCTATATTGTGTTGTAATATGAACTTGGTCTATAAGACCATTGTATTTGAACCATCGTATTGTAATGTCTATGGAACTGGTTACCAACTACGTTATGTATATCGCAACAATGATTCTGGGATTGCGGTGGAATACATAACGGGCACTTCGAATTTGTTATCAAATTTGAGGTCGTCACAATTCCAGCAGGTCCACCGAAGCCATCAACGGATCTTTAGCATTTGGCTGTGGCAGCTTCCAGAACTCTCCAATTTTCTCTACTGCACAATAGAGAAATGAGTGAAAGAGGTAAATAGCTACCCGCAAAATCAAATTTGAGTACATAAACTATGAGGAAACAACACAATACTCACCGCCACCAGCAACCGAAATACTATCGAGTCGTTCAGTGATGGACCGTTCCCGTTGGAGGCGCTTCTGCTCAGCATCGCTAAGTGCCTTCTCAGCCTTTTTTTGCTTTAACCTCTGCGGCTTTGACGGCCTTCTCAGCGGAAACTTTGGCAGCAGTAGCGCCCTCCCAAGCCTGTTGAGAGGCTCTCAATTCAGCTTCCAGAGCCGATATGCGAGCGTGAGCCAAGGTCAAGGCAGCTACAACAGAATAAAAAAAGCAAAGAAGACATTCAGTAGCCAGAAGAAGGCGAAAGAAGCAAACACGCGAGAGAAATAACTCGCAAATCATCGCAAACATACCTTGGGATGTATTAGCAGTCTCCTGGTTTTTGACGCATTCATCACTAAGAGAGAGGAACTTCTGCATTAATATCTGCAGAAGGAAGCAGTATGAAAAATATATATATATATATAAACAACAAGAGTCGAACACATGGAGTAAAACTTACATTGTCAGACGAAGTCGTGGGTCGATGAGCTTCAAGAGAAGTTGTCGATGTCGCCACCCTCTTCGGGCGCTTGGAAGCAGGAGCAGGAACATGAGTAATTTTCTTAGGAAGAGGTGGTGGCGACTTAGCCACCATGGCCTTCTCCTGAGGGTGCCCCTTAGGGGTAGTCGAAGAACCAAAAAGACAAGTTGTTGCAGCATCTTTCTTCGGCACATCATCATCACTAAGGAGAAGCATTGTGCATTAACAGGAAGGAAAATAAAAAATCAAAGACAAATAAAACAGGCGCAAGAGAGCAGTAAAACTTATGAGTCGAGGGCATCAAACATCTTGAAACCAGAAGTGTCAGCAGGAGCAGGATCTCCTGACGCATCCTTCGGAGCAGAGGTACTCGAAGAAATCAACTCGTCGAGACATTTCCTCTTCTTGTCTAGACTTGGTTCTTCAGAAAAAGCTGGGGGAGGTGATGAAGTAGATCCGCTTTCTTCTCGGGAAATTTTGGCATCACCTCCGTCCTGGCCGTCATCTGCCTCGGGGGCTTCAGAAGCAGCAGAGACAGGACCCGCCTGAATTGGCCCCTTCTCTGGAAGAGGAGGACGGGAAACAAAGAATTGATGGCCCTATGAAAGAGTCAGACACAAGCTGTTAGTAAATAACAGCACACCACAAAGAAGGTGAAGGAAAAAGGAGTCGACATAAGGAAAGTCGAAACAAAACACATACCGCGGGTACTGGATGTGTAGAGTCGAAGTATTCAGCAGCCAAAACTAGGATCTCGTTATCCTTTGGGAGAGTAGTCAAAGCTCCCACTCATTTATCGAGACCTTTCTTATCTAAATCCTTCTTGGATACTCGAGATGGATCTTCTGAGCCAGAGTAAGTCCAAAGCCTTGAGGCACAAGCTTGGAGAGGCTGAACGCGCCTCTGCAGGAAGAAAGCCATGAGTTGCGTCCCTGTTAATGCACCTCCAGTCGCGCTCTTCAAACTCTGAATGCGAGATAGCAGAGGCTTGAGGTCTTCAATTTGAGCTTCTATGGGAGGGGAATCCCACGACGCTAGCTTATGCAGACTCTTGTTGGCATCAAAAGGGGCAATCCCAAACTGATCAGAGGAAGCAGTTTTCTGGTCCTTGATGTAGAACCATTTCTTCATCCAACCTTGGACTGATGCAGCCATGCTAAACTCTAAATAATGCGCCTCGGTGCGCACAGAAACAATAGCCCTGCCCAGTTCAGGGTTCTTTGATAAGGATACGCTGGGGCGGAGGCGGAAAAGGAATTTCCACAGAGTCCAATGGGGCTCGACCCCGAGAAAAGATCCGCAAAGTGTAATGAAGCAGACAATGTGAAGAATAGAGTTTGGCGTGAGCTGGTGAAGCTGCAAGCCATAAACAAAGAGAAGCCCACGAAGAAATTCGTGGGCAGGGAGAAAAAGTCCGCGCAAGAGAAAAAGCAAAGAACATCACCCGATAGCCGCTCAGGGGCTTGGGGATGCGCTCAGAGCTGGGGAAGACGACCTGATCCCTTTCGATGAGGAATCCCTCTTTCTGGGCCTTGGTCAGATCGGCTTGTTCGAACTCTGAGGGCACCCAGCTGGTCGCCGTGTTAGTACTCTTCTTCTTCGCCATCTGGTCCTTGTGAGCGACTCTCTTGACGGGCATCTGCAAGAACTGCGCTTGGGGGCTGTGAGGAAGCTTAGAAGCGCAAGGGAGATGCAGCAATGGTGGCGGCGGAAGAACAAGGAACTGGTAAACAGTGAAAACCGCAGTCTCCCGCTTATAAAGCTTCCCGAGAAAGGAATGTGGGCTGAGACGTGGCGCAAGAAGCGGAAGCGGTAAGCTTACTAACGGGCAGGAAAATTGTAAAATTACTGTGATGTCCACGCACAATGGTCAGCATCCAGTCAAATCACGTACAGAGTGACTCCATCAATGACGTCATAATCGATGCGTTGATGAAAAACTAGGAATCAGACACGACTAGGCGATTATGGGAATTCACAGAAAATTCAGCAGCAGACGCGAGTACTACTCTACTAATCGGTGCTGATTAAAGTACCCGAGAAAAGTCCAACAAGAAGTGCAGGGCACCAGTGAAAGGACACATGTGTTTGAGTCTATACCCGAAAAATCTTCGACTATAGCCTCGGGGGCTACTACCATCGGGAGCGTGGGCGCGCACCCGACGATATTATTGAGCAAAACAAATAGTTATGAGATATCGCAAAAGGAAAAAGTATACTTGAGCCTATACCCAAAAAAACTTTCGAGTATAGCCTCGGGGGCTACTCCCATCGGGAGCGCTGGGCGTGCACCCAATGAAATTTCATTCTTCAAAGAAAAGAAGGCGAAAGAAAACTTGTGAAGTGAAATTACTCCCATCGGGAAGGAATGCATATTATTCAAGGTTGGGCAACCCGAAGATTTCAGAATTGAAATAGTCAAACAAGGCTAAAACGATTCTCGAGTTGCGCCATCGCGACAAAATTTGAATGCCATGATTGAAATATATCATGAAGGTAAAACCCCAGGATCCGTCCTGTGTGGCCTGGTATACGCACCTGGATGCGCTCTGCTAGCAACTTTCCGTGTCTACGACGCGAAGAAAATCCCGGTGGACGCACTGGGTACCCTGAGAACCACTGGAACTCGTTCTTTGTAAGTCCTAAATGCGGCAAAAGAATGGGTTTGACCAGTTTTCCAGATTCAAGTCCAAGGGGATTGAGTTTGAAGTAGGTAACAAGTATCTGCTCCGGCAGTTAACTGACCTCTTGATCCGTCAGAGCTGTCAGGCTTGTTAACCAAAACCCCTTGCGAGACAACATAATGAAAGTTGTTTATTTTGAATACAGGAAGCAGAAGAAGTCGAAAGATTAATCAAGTCAAAGATATGAAGATTTGAGATTCAACCCGAATCTATAATTCTGGTAGAATCTCGGGGGCTACTGACAAGGGTATAGATAATAGAGCCCATTACTTGAGTACCCCTGAGGCCTGTTAAGCTAGGCCCAAGTATAATCATAGCCGAAGTATGAGTTCATACCGTATACCGATGTTGTAATATGTAACGGACCCGACCAGATCCTCTAGACCTGGCCAGCTATATATAGGGGCCAGGAGAGGACGGTCAGGGGGAGATTGAGAGTAAGCCAAGTCGATCACTATGTTTATTCTCGATACACGCCTTGTTTGACTGATTTTACCTTCGAGTTCATCGACGCCCTATTCCCCCGATCGTAAGTCCTTCATCTAGGACATTTGTCGAGTTAGCCCTTGTCACCTAGATACACCCTAGATCTACTCATACAAGAGCATGAACAAATTAGGAGCAAGACAAGGGCTAGAGGAAGGAGAGGATCAAAAGGGGATACCCGAAGACATGGTGCACTTGGAGAGGAGGACAAGTCCCGATCTCCCAATGCGGTCGATGAAACGCGAAACCCTTTGGTGGAAGGCCTCCAAGTCACCGATCTCCACCCGATCTAAGTTTGCAGAGGTTTGGTTGGGTGGAGGGACTAGGAGGAGGAGGAGCTTGAGGGGGCTGCGGCCATGGAGATGGGGGCGGGTGTGGGGAAGGAGATGAAGTGAGGAAATGGTTTTGGAAGGGGGTCCCCACGAGTTTATATAGGGAGGCCGGTTCGGCGGTAAGTCCGGCGCCGCCGGACTGGGGGCCGGAATGATCTGGCGACCGCCGGACAATTTCGGCCTGGGGCGAAATCGGCTACCAGAATACCGGTTCGTCGCCTCGCCGAAACAGTCCATCCCACCGCTGGATGGTCCGGCGCCAGGTTCGGCCTCCGCCGGACTGGCCGCCGAAAATGAAATTTTTGAACAATTGACATGGAATTTTTTTAAATGGAATGTGACATGTATACAATAGAGAAATGGGTGTGCGAAAGAAAACAACAACCAATAAACTCATTTGCAAGAAATCCAACTCAACTTGCATGCCTCACAAAAGAAGACGCAACAAAACACAAGATTTGGAGAAATGCAAGGGCAGGGGATTTCTCCCCCTATGTGTGAGCACAAATGTCATGACACCGTGAAGAGACATGCTTGGGCTTAAGTGACATTTGGCCTTATGATGTCGCACACTTGAGTATGCATCATGCCATTAATTGACACAATGACTATCCTCAACTATGCGCATCTAGACTAGCGTAACATGCTATATTATGGGAATGAGTGCACACGATCAAGCCACATTGCAAGAGTCTAGGATATTCAATTCATGCCTCAACTCTCAGAATCTTGCTTCATCAAGGGGCTTCATGAAAATGTCGGCGAGTTGGTCTTGTGTACCTACATAAGATAGGTTAATCTCACCTCGGTTGACATGTTTCCGGATGAAATGGTGGCGGATCTCGATGTGCTTGGTCTTGTTGTGTTGAACCGGATTATGAGCAATCTTGATGGCACTCTCATTGTCACATAAGAGTGGCACCTTGTCAAAGTGAATACCATAATCCTCCATGGTTTGCCTCATCCAAAGAAGTTGAGCACAACAACTCGCGGCCGCCACATACTTGGCTTCGGCGGTGGAGAGAGACACGCAATTTTGCTTCTTGGAAGACCAACTAACCAAAGACCTACCAAGAAATTGGCAAGCCACAGAAGTTGACTTCCTATCCACTTTGTCTCCCGCCCAATCTTAGTCCGAGTACCCAACAAGCTCAAAGCTTGATCCCTTTGGGTACCAAAGGCCAAAAGTTGGGGTATCAATCAAATATCGAAAGACTCTTTTGTCCGCCATTAAATGGATTTACTTACGGGTGGCTTGATATCATGCACACATTCCCACACTAAGCATGATATCCGGTCTAGATGCACAAAGATAGAGCAAAGAACCAATCATAGAGCGATAGAGTTTTTGATCCACTTCTTTACCATTAGGATCGAGGTCAAGAGTAACCGTTGTAGGCATGGGTGTCTTGGCTCCCTTAACTCCGGAGTCCATCTTGAACTTCTTGAGCATGTCTTGGGTGTACTTGGCTTGATTAATAAAGGTGCCTCCCTTTAATTGCTTCACTTCAAAGCCAAGAAAGAATTTGAACTCCCCATCATAGACATCTCAAATTTGTCGGTCATTAGCCTCGCAAATTCATCATTGAAAGATTTGTTAGAAGAATCAAAAATGATGTCATCTACATAAAGTTAGCAAATGAAAAGCTGCCCATTAACTTTCTTAGTAAAAAGAGTGGGATTAATGAGGCCTATCTCAAACCCACGCTCTACAAGAAGCTCTCTAAGATGCTCATACCACACACATGGGGCTTGTTTAAGGCCATAGAGTGCCTTATCGAGCTTGTAGACATGGTTAGGAAAGTTAGGGTCCTCAAAGCTCGGGGGTTGCTTTACGTATACTAACTCATGTAAAGGACCATTTAAGAAAGCACTCTTCACATCCATTTGTTGCAACTTAAAATTATGATGTGAAGCATAAGCACGAAGGATACTGATGGACTCAAGGTGAGCCACGGGTTGAAAAGTCTCTCCATAGTCAATGCCTTCAATTTGAGAGTACCCTTGAGCAACCAAACGAGCCTTGTTCCTTACAACAATCTCATTCACATCTTGCTTGTTCTTGAAGATCCATTTGGTTCCAATGACACTGCGACAATCCTTAGGATTCTCCACTAATGACCACACTTTGTTGCGCTCGAAGTTATTGAGTTCTTCGTGCATGGCTTCCACCCAATCCGGATCTTCAAGCGCTTGAAAGCCTTTTTGAGGTTCCACACAAGAGATATAGGCATGGTGGCTACTAAAGTTGGCCAATTGCCTCCTTGTGGACACCCCTTTCCTTACACTTCCAATCACACTCTCCAGGGCAGTGTTGGAAAAGGCGATGCCTAGGCAGCGCTTTGGCACGCTTAGGCGCTAGGCGATGGAAAAACGCCTCGCCTAGGGCATAGGCGGAAGTCTAGGCAGTGCAACTAAGAAATAGGCTTCCCTAACAAGAATGTATGCCATATTGCACTAACGAGCCAAATTTGCCATATTTTAATGGTAGTTGTTCATAGTTTACTCATATAGATACTCTAAACTAATGTGTATTCACTATAATAGCCCATATGAATGCTTGATGGTATAAAAAACGTGACCGCCTAGGCCACGCCTAGGACGCCTAGGCAATGCCTAGGCACTAGGCGAATGCTAACTGCCTCGCTTACGCCTAGCGCTTTTTCCAACCTTGCTCCAGGGTATGGCTACCTTTCCGGAGAGTTGATGCTATCTTCTTAGCACGACAAGCTTGAGCTTCTTCAAGAGACTCTTGAGAAGCCACTTGGTCATCACAACGGTTTTGGTCCTCGCCTTGACCTTCATCTTGAGCTTGCTCTTCTTCTTGAGCTTGCTCTTCTTCTTGAGCTTGCTCAACATCTTGAGCTTGATCTTGATCACCATTTGGTGAAGACTCACCACCATGCACATGGTCTTGATCTTGATCATGCTCACTTGGTTCAGGGTTTTGAGCTTGTCTTTGGCTAGCATTAAAAGGGCCTTGTGGAGCTTGTTGTGTTTGAGAGGGTGAAGGCTCCACTTGAGTAGAGAATAGTCCTTCTCCTTCTGCCAAAAGGTGTTCCTCAATGGGTATGAGATGTCCCACACCCATTCTTCTTATGGCATGAGGAGGTATTTCGTCACCTACATCAAAAACACCACGTTGCTCCATATGTGAGCCGTCATTCTCATCGAATCTCACGTTAGAAACTTCAACAACACGAGCAGACTCTATCAAAGATTCTAAAGGCGTGAGATTCAGGGACATAGCCAACAAAAGTACCCTCAAGATCTTTTGAATCAAATTTGGACAAATGAACACCTTTCTTAAGATAGTAGAACTTACAACCGAACACCCGGAAGTACTTGATATTGGTCTTGTTGCCGGTAAATATTTCATAAGGTGTCTTGTTCAATCCCTTGCGAAGATATAACCGGTTTGACACGTGACACGCGGTATTAATGGATTTTGCCCAAAAGTTATACTAAGATTTTAATTCCGCTAACATGGTCCTAGCCATATCAATGAGAGTCTAGTTCTTCCGCTCGGCTACACCATTTTGTTGGGGAGTGTAGGGAGATGAGTATTGATGGTGAATCCCCTCATCACTAAGAAAATCATTCAAGGTGTAGTTCTTGAACTCGGTGCCATTGTCACTTCGGATCATCAATATGTCTTCACCATATTGACGTTGCACTTCATTGGTGAAATCTTTGACGGTTTGTTGGGTCTCATGCTTGTATGCTAAGAAAAAGACCCAAGTGTATCTTGAATAGTCATCGACAATCACCAAACAATACTTCTTTCCTCCTAGACTTGCATAAGTGGGAGGGCCAAAGAGATCCATGTGAAGGAGCTCTAGGGCCCTCTTAGATAAAATGATGGTCTTGCTAGGATGAGGAAGTTCAAGCATCTTTCCTTCAATGCAAGCTCTACACACACGATCTTTGGAAAATGTTAGATCGGTTAGTCCTAGGATGTGGTTGCCTTTGTGAAGACTTTGCAAAGTTCTCATATTGACGTGGCCTAGCCGGTGATGCCAAAGCCATCCCACGTCAACTTTAGCCATTAGGCAAGTCGCGGCTTTAGTGGTCTCCTTCGAGAAGTCGATCACATATAAGCCGTTTTCGACATGCCCAACATGAGCTACATTAAGAGACTTGCTCCACAAAAGAACCACAATCCCAACATCAAAGAAAGTTGCAAAGCCCATATTAGCAAGTTGAGCTACGAAAAGTAAATTATATGAAAGGGACTCAACAAGCATGACATCTTCCATGGTAATATTGTGAGAGACAACAACCTTGCCGAGACCCAATACCTTTGACCTTGAAGAATCCCCATAGGTGACGTAGCCCGCATGAGATGAACCGGTGCGGAGCTCCTTCACCATTTCTTTGCTCCTAGTCATATGATTGGTAGCACCACTATCAATTATCCATTGACCACCACCAGAAGCAACGCCCTACAAGAAATCAAGTCTTGATTTTAGGTCCATTTCTCAATGGATCCTCTTTTGTTAGTGACAAGGGTCTTTGGAACCCCAATAGACCATGCAACATATTCATTTGATGAACCAACAAATTTGGCATAGCCATGCCCATCATGTGCACGGCAAAGAACATAAGAAGGATTATATTTTCCCGCAAAGTTATTATGATTAGGCATAGCCTTCTTGGCATTCCCAACAACTTCCCTCACCTCCTCCTCAAAGACATTACCATTCTCATCATAGCATATTTCATTAGGGATATGCTTCTTTAATGAGGGAGGAGGTGCGGGGATACTTTTCTTCTTCTTCTTCTTGTTCTTCTTCTTCTTGTTCTTCTTGGACTTGGAGGCATATCTAAGTCCCGTCTTGTCACCATGTTACTTTTGAGCATTCAAAAGCTCATCAAGCTTCTCATTTCCCTTTGGGGGAACTTTCTCACAAGAGGGGTTAGTTGAGCATGAACTTGCAACAAAGGTGCTAGAAAGAGACTTGGTTGCTTCATTAGCAATTATAAGATTTAGTTTCTCATTTTGAAACCTAAGCTCATTAGCCACGGATTGAGCAATATCACGATCACTTTTAAGTTTAGCAATATCCAAATTGTGAGATCCTACAAGACACAACTTGGATGTCTCAAGTGCCACCCTTAGGTCTTGCTCTTCCTCAAGATATTGAGTAAGAGAAGCAATTTCATCGGCATAGTCACGAGCATGACCCTCTAGCTCAAAAATGCATTCATCATTTTTATCATTTATTTAGAGGGCCTCATTACATTGATCTAGGAGAATCTCAAAGCGTGCTTTGGTCTCCCATGCAAGGTTGACATGAAAATGTCCATTTCATTTAGATCATCATCATCACCACATTTTTCAACACAATCCATTAAAGATAAGCTTTTAGGTATGATGGGTGTGAGAGTAGGTGATACCTTCATAGCGTGAGCCATAAAACAAGTCACATTGTGGTTGGTGCGCTTTGATTCATTTGCGGAAGCGAAAAGGGATGATGAAGAGGTAGGTTGGGCAATGGCGATGGCGACCCTTACTACTTCCTCATCATCACTTGCATCATCCCCGGAGGGGTATTCTTCTTGAGTCATCAAAGCGTGAATTGGGACGGCTCTCTTCTTGTCGGAGTTCCTTGGTGGGTATGACTTGGTCTTCATCTCCTTGCAGACAAGTCTTCCATTGTGATCTTCCACCCTTTCATAAGGACACTTCGCAATGAAGTGGTTTTGGTTACCACAATTGTAGCAAGTCCTCACTCTACTTGTGGCCTTTGGCTTGGAGGGGCTAGATGACCTCCACTTCTTCATGAATGCCCTTTGAGCAAGAGCCATGTGCTCGGCATGAGCATACTTCATGTCCTTGGGGCTTCCACTCATTACTTCTTCCTCTTCCACCAAACTTGCTTCTTCATGATATGAAACTTTGGCCTTCAAAGCAAGGTTAGGAGCACGTACTCCACGTGCACGGGTGAGAGCATCATCCGCATTCTTCTCGAAAATCTTTCTTGCAACAATTTATTGCAAGATGTCATGAGCGGTCATCTTCCGATAGTTGGCACCTCCCTTGATTGAGTTCACTGTATCTTTCATGAAAGGCAAGAGAGCTTGGAAGAACTTCCTCTTCATCCATTTCCCATCACGTTGGGTAGAGCCAAGATCAGTTAGCTTCACTTGAAGTGCCGAGAGGCGCCTATGGAGTTCTTTGGGGGTTTCACCATCAAGCATGGCAAAGTTTTCCGCTTCATTGTGAGCTTCTTCACACATGGATTCTTGAATGCTCTCTTTTCCGATGAAGACGTTGGTGAGAGCATCCCAAGCTTCCTTGGCGGAGGAGATGGATCAAACAAATGCCTTGTTCTTCTCGGAGAGTGACATGTGGATGAGGTGCAAGGCGGAGGCACTGAGTTGCTTGGCGATGAGCTCCCAAGGTAGCAAGTTGTTCATGTCCTTGGAAGATGGATGAATCCCTGCTCAATGATTCTCCAAAGCTCAATAGACACAAAGTTTATGTGAGAGCACATGTTATCTTGCCAATTGGCAAAGCTAGAAGCATCAAGTGGTGGCGGTGAACCGCATAAAGCAAGGTGTGGCATTTGGAGGTGTCTCCCGGAGACATAGCTCGTAGGATGTGGAATTTCCGGGCTATGTCCCCTAGATGTGTTACCTTTCTTTGAGGCATCCTCGTCGCCCTCAACCTCTTGAACCTTCTCTGGATCATCCTCGTTTAAGGAAGGCTTATTCGGGGATTCAATCAAAGTCGGTGGAGCGGTACTTGACGTGCCACTTGTGAGGGCATCGAGTTGAGTTTTTTGACTTTCAATGACAACCATCATGGCCTCCATTCGGGTCATTAGGTTATTGAGATCTGCCTTAGTGGCGGGCTCCTTGTCGCCCATAATCTCTTAGGCGGTTAAGCCAAAGAACCCTTGCTCTGATACCAATTGAAAGGATCGATACAGGCGACTAGAGGGGGGGGGTGAATAGGCGCTAAGTCAATTTTTAATCTTTTTCAATTTTAAGGCTTGACACAAAGTAAATTCACTAGATGTGCAACTAGATGAATTTCCTATAAGTGACAAGCATGCAAGTAAACAAGTAACTATCAAGATACAAGTAAGGGAAAGAAATAACCGAAGAGTGGAGACCGGAGACACAAGGATGTATTCCCGTAGTTCCTTCCTTTTGAGGGGAAGTACGTCTACGTTGGAGAGGTGTGGTGACCCTGAGTCCACCAACGCCACAAAGGCTCACCTTGTTCTCCGGTGAGCAAGCCATGGAGGCTAGCTCGTTTCCACTAAGCGTTGATATTGGGGGAACCAACAAAATCCCTTACATGGACCTTGGGGCACGCATCCACAACTCAATTGGAGGCTCCCAAGAAAGCCACGAAGGCTAGAACACCACAAAGATGAGTCAATCAACCAATTACAATACCTAGGGTCTCAAGAAACCCTAGGCACAAATTCTCCAAGCAAATGGAGAGGGAAATGAAATTCCTTTGGTGAATATGTAGATTGGTGCCTCCTCCTTCAATCCTCCAAAGATCAAGAGCTTTGGTTGGCTAGAAGAGGAGATCTATGGAATTTGGTGTTTTTGCAATTGGGGTAGGTGAGAGCTTCAAAGATGAACAATGGTAGGTGAAGTTCTAACCCTACCCCAGCTAGGAGAAGGGGTATTTATATGGGCGTGGAAATCAGGCTGCTGGAAGCAGATCGCGTGAGGTTCGGCCATAAGTTCGGTGCCACCGAAGTCCAGGCCGGACGGCCCAGTGGGACAGGGCTGAAGATCGGACGTCCGGCGGCCCACCGGAGAGTTTCGGCCCCGCGCTGAAACATGCTCCAGTATAGCTCTTCGGTCCCGCGCTGGACTAGTCCGGTCTTCCGTCGGATGGTCCAGCCTGGAATCCGGCCTGGCCGGACCTGGGGCCGAACTGGACAGCTTTCGGGAGAGAGTTCCACCGACCTTCTTTTGAGCATCAAACCCCATCACATGTGAACTAAAAACCTGTATGCATACTTTTCAAACATTAGTCCACACAACGAATAATCATGTCATCGTTAAATAATAGAAACAGACAAATGTCACTGAGGATGTGCTCTCTTATGCATGTCCACCTTCAGTGTACTTTTCTGTCACCAGTGAACTGGCTCTTTATCTTTCAAGATACTCCGCTACGGAGTCATACTCTGCAATTGAGCCCACAATGGCCTGCTCAATTGTGTTCTTTATGAAAGCCATGCACTTTTTGTTGGCGGTTTGCCACTTTTTGTTATCAAGGGTGAAAGGACACAGATGTCGCCTAGAGGGAGGGGGGGTGAATAGGCGATTAAAACTTTTACGAAAGGCTTGTACAAATGCGGAAATAAACTAATGTTTAATTTGACAAGCTTACAAAACCTAGTAAACTAGGCTCACCTATGTGTACCAACAACTTATGCTAAGCAAGACAAGTAGCAAGGTGATAGCAAGATATATAACTTCAAGCACGATGGCTATCACAAATGTAAAGTGCATAAGTAGTGGAGCTCGGATAAGAGTTACCGAGGCACGAAGGAGATGAAGATGTATCCCGAAGTTCACTTCCAAAGGAAGCTAGTCTCCGTTGGAGAGGTGTGGCGGCTTAATGCACTCCGAACGCCACAAAGGCCTCACCTTGAGATGTGGTAGCACAATGCTCACCAAATGCCACAAAGGCTCACCTCAAGATGCGGAGGCACGCTACACACCAAACGCCACAAAGGCTCACCTTATTCTCCTCGCGCTCTTGCACAAAGCAAGATGCCACGATCCACTATGGAACACTTGAGGGCGGTCACCGAACCCGTACAAGCTTGGGGCAATCTCCACAACTTAATTGGAGGCTCCCAAGAATTGCCACAAAGGCACCACAAAGGTTGAGGAATCTCCACAACTTAATTGGAGGCCCCAAGTATATGCCACAAAGGCCACTAAGCCGTCTAGGGTTCAAGAACCCAAGAGTAACAAGCTCACGAACTTTCACTCACCGAATCTCCGAGGAGAACTCAAACCGATGCACCAAATGCAATGGCAAGAGCACACAAAGTGCTCAAATCCTTCTCTCCCAAATTCTACCAAAGCAACAAATGCTATGGAGGAATATGAGAGGAAGAACAAAGGAAATCCACAAAGAACTCCAAGATCTAGATCCAATAGGTTCCCCTCACTTAGAGGAGATTTTGATTGGTGGAAAGATAGATCTAGATCTCCTCTCTCTTTTCCCTCAAGAAGATGCAAGAATCATTGGAGGGATTGAGAGATAGAGCAAAGCTTCAAGGTCAACAATGGAGGAGAGTGAGAATAGGAAGCCAACCAGCCCAAGGAAGAAGAAGGGGGCCTTATATAGGTCCCCCACGAAAACTAGCCGTTGCTGGGCACTTACCCCGGAGTCTCCGGCCTTGGGGGCCGGAGTCTCCGGTGCCCCGGGGTCATTCGGGGGCCTCAGGACGGACGAATCAGGTGCCCGGCCGGAGTTGGGCCAGAGACTTTGCGTCTCGGGCCGGAGACTCCGGCCACCAAAAACTGGCAGAAACACCAACACGAAAACGACCATAACTTGAGCATCCGGACTCCGTTTTTGATGATCTTGGGCTCGTTGGAATCACAACAACGAGCTCTACAAGTATATGCATAGAAACATCATAGTCCAACAAGGGAGGATAAAACCAAATGATGAGAGGTTTGACCTCTCTTCAAAGTCGAACCGGTAAAACCTCCAAACACCAAAAACACAATAAGTGTTTCATGCAAAATCCGTTTTTGATGAGTTAGAGCTTGTCATGGAATTAACCACAAGCTCTAAAACCTCACATGGATAAAAGCCAAATAAGAACCAAGAAAGATGATGGCAAATATGCAAAGGTTTGAGCTCTCTTCGAACGATGCGGTTAAGTTACTCACTCGAGAGCCCCTCTTGATAGTACGGCTACCAATCCTATAACCCGGTCTCCAAACTAACACACGAGACCGGTAAGAAAGAAACCCTATCAAGAACATACCTTTTCCTTGCGCATTCCACTTGAGCTAGATTATGACCATCTTGTCTTCCTCAAGTTGGAACACCTTTCTTGATCTTGATTGCTTGGTGAAGTCTTACGAATTGCTCCCCCACACACACTATGGGAAAGACTCTCTTTAAGCATATCTTTTCCTTGCGCATTCCACTTGAGCTAGATTATGACCGTCTTGTCTTCCTCAAGTTGGAACACCTTTCTTGATCTTGATTGCTTGGTGAAGTCTTGCGAATTGCTCCCCCATAAATCAATATGGGAAAGACTCTCTTAGGAATATCTTCACATAGACATTACCACCAAATAGAATACATGCATCAAGCATATAATATCCTTGAGATGGCACATCATGAACTTGACCTCACATCCATGAAGACGATCACCACTTAATAATATCCTAGCCCGAGATCACAAGATCCCACTCGATACATTATGTATGCTTTGAGAGTTGATCAACTTGAATCCCATATTTGCACTTTGACTTGATCAACCTTGTATCCTTCTTTCTTCCTTCATGATGATGATATCTTGAAGGTAAACACAAATGTCCACTCAATTATATTCTACAAGACATAGTTGCAATAAGCTCAATTCTTATATGACCATTCTTTCGATATTTCCTTGAATAACACATTGGTCATCACTTAAAGTTCTTCATTTGATCCTTCTTACAACCTTGAAGCCAACATATGGTTCAAGCATTGTCTATGGACATGTCCTACAAATATAACTCAATGCAAACATTAGTCCATAGAGATTGTCATTAATTACCAAAACCACACATGGGGGCTCCATGCTCTTTCAATCTCCCCCATTTTGGTAATTGATGACAATCTCTTTGAGAGGGTTTATATAATGAATTTAAACAACTAAAATGGTTGCACTAACATCAAATACTACAAAAGTATGTGATGTTAGTAAAACCACCATATATAGAGCAAACTCCCCCACAATCTATGCACGTGTGAATGATCTTGATTTCATTGCATATATTGCCAGCCAAGGTTGTTGGTGGAGTTTCCTCTATATACTCAACCATGCAAAGCATGAAGGGCAAATGCTTAAGAACAAAACCAAAGCATAAAACCCAATTCCCTTTAAACCCTCGAAACTTCTCCCCCATTGGCACCAATTGCCGAAATGGGCGGAAAAATTAGAAGGCCAATATATTGAGAGTTCCTCCATAATGTGTGCATAAACCAAAAGTATAATTGAAAATGTATGCACATATCCAAATATGAAAACTCGGAGGAAATCAACCTATATTGAGGATCAAAGATTGCAAATAAAATAAGATTACATGGTGGATAAACTTCAACAAATGAAGAGAGCAATCAATCGATCCAAAGAACAAATTGAATAAAGATATTATGATAAGACCAAAAGGGTGCTCTAAATAATATGAGGAAGCTCCCCAAGGTTTGTGCACAAAATATTCTATTTGAATTAAAGTATAAGGTGCACAAACATGGAATCATCACTCCCTCAATATTATTCAAAACAAAATAATACCAAGTGAAGTCAAATACTATGATAAAAGCAAAATGGTGCTTTAAATGAAATGAGGAAGCTCCCCAAGGTACGTGCAAAAAAATGGAATGTTTGCATTTGAATACAATTTGCACAACATGGAATCCTCACTCCCTCAATAACATTTAAAACGCAACCATTTGCAAGAGATCATAGAGAAGAAATTAAGCTTAACACTTGCATCAAACAAATGGTTGAGCAACAAGCAAGGGACAACATATTAAAAGGCTCAACCAAAGGAATGTGTGATATGAATGACAAAGCATATTATAAGACTAATACAAGGATAAGCATAGAGCATCCACATAGTCTTTAATGAAAGAAATTTCTTAGCATTCCATCCCAACACATAAGGTTCAAATAAGATATCAAATAAGGAGATATCATCTCTCATGTGTATAAGTTTCTAAGTAGACAACATCACAAAGATAATTATCACAAAGAAACATGTACACACAAAATAGATACTAAGAATAGAACATGATATCCAAAATAAAGTCATGCAATATACCAATGAGAATTTTTGCTTTTAAAGCACGGCCAAAGGCTCAAATTTTCTTATTGTATGTTGATGAACTTCAACCACAAACAAGTCAAAGACATCACAAATATCAACAAGGGAAAGAAGATAGTTGGGATGCTTTGAGAAAAGCAACAAGTATCACAAAGATGAATACCAAAAGAAAGTAATAAATTTACACTTTCAACCATATTGCACATGTGAGAACTTGAGGAATTGATATGCAATAAAATTGCTAAATTGACATATATGGGATAGGAGAATCATGAGCATGATTTTATATGTTCCCAATAATATGCACTCATCTCAAATTACTCACAATTGCAATAAAGAGGTTTCATTAAGACCTTTGCAAGAAGCACAACATTTGCAAATAATGATTTTCCATGCCATGAAACAACCTACACAAGGTTGGATACTAGAAAAGTATGCATGAAGAAGATACTTGTTACCGAGATATCAATGGTAGGACCTAGTAGATAGGAGTCCTTCAATAATCCTAGCTTGCCTCAAATTATCATTTAGTCACCACTTCATCCTTATTATTGAGACAAGCACCAATATATCTCCATGTACCTAAAACAAAGTTCAAGTACAAGATGGTCCCCAAACTCATTGGGTCCAAAGTAGTTAGAGAAACTACAATATATAGGACAAACTCCACATAAATATGTGCATATAGATATGAACTTGAATTTCATGCACAACTTAGCCAATTTAGGATTTGATAGAGTTTTGCCTATATATTGGATCAACGAAAGCAAAGCATGCCATAAATTATACATTTAGTAAGAATGCATGCACAATACTTTCAAGAGCCAAAGCGAGATACAATTTGAACAAAGCACCAAGAAGACCAAGAAGTCACACGAAATTGTGAAGCTACAAAAGGTTGTCCAAATTATATCAAAGAATCAAATCAACACAAGATTGACTCCAAAGTTCAACTAGTGAACTAAGCAAAAGCCAATGAGCATAAAGGATAACTAAAACACACATGCTCAAAGACATATCTCATTTTAAGAGTGAAAAACAAATTACAAGGAATGAGATAAGCAACTCCCAAAGAGAGCAAGGTTCCAACAACAAACCAAACTCTCCACACTTTTTATGATGGCACACTCAGTACCAAAAAGAAAAGATTTGACTTCCAACAATAATCAAAACCAATTGAAATAAGCACAAGAGTGTGTTATAACAAATATAGGAGAGCTCCCCCAAGATTAGTGCATTATTTATGATTTTGCATTTGAATACCAAATGCACACAAATGGGATCATCACATCTACCTACATAGAAATATCACAAAATAAGTTTAACAAAATCAAATGGAATCACAAGAGTTAAGAAATACAATGGGAGTTAAAGCAAATACATTTCTTAGCGAGAGATAAGGCAATTAAAAGCAATAGCCAAAGTGAAGATGATCAATATAAAAAATACCACATGATAGATTACCAATTTTCCAAGGAGAAGAGGTATATGGAGTTATTTCCAGTGGTAGTTTACACATAAATCCAAGATCATCTTCACAACAAATGAGCATATGAAAAGGATAAGAAATAAGCACCATGCCAAACAAAGATATTCTTGATAGACTCAAATAGTTAAACAATCACGCAAAGCAATGATTAGGATAGCTTGAAGCAAATGGTTTTCCAACTTTGATGTAGTATTCCACATTTTAGGAAAACCCTATCAAGAAAGTATCTCACAAACAAGATCCAAAACAAGAGCAACAAACAATTTGGCAAATTGGAACTTGTTCGAGAAAACATGCCACATAGAAGCAAGATAATTTACAATATCAACACTATGTGACACAACCTCAAATATACACATTTCATGGATTTGTAATATGCACAAAGCACAATACTCCCCCATAATGTGATAAAACCAATTTTCAAATAAGTTGTTAAAGTCAATTTCCACAGGGCCCGGAAATTCCGAGGGGGACCGGAGTCTCCGGGGTTGAACCACCAGAGTCTCCAGAGTAGAACCACCGGAGTCTCCGGGGTAGAACCACCGGAGTCTCCGGGGTAGAACCAATGGAATCTCCAAACCTAGAAAATTAAACTTTACCAACAAGAGGCAAATAGAATCCAACAAGATGATTAATAGACATTATAGAATTTGAATTTCTCATGAAAATGACATACCACATAGAGACTAGATAATCTTTAAATATCAACACTAAGTGGTATTCCTCATGTACACACATTTTTAGGATTGTGAAGTGCCAAAGCATATCACTCCCCCAAAATGGGATGGTCCATTAATCACTCCCAAGAGCCAAGAAGATAGATCAAGATGCAATAGGCTCAACAGTAACAACCGTACATGGTGTGCAACCAACATGCACATAATTGATTACTCAAAATAAAGAAAGTAGGGAGCACAACATATACAAACACATGCAAGATACAAAACCAAACACATGCAAGGGGGCGAGTAACTTTCAATGTAGATAAGTTGAATACATGTTACCGCAAGGAGGAACAATGGATATATGATAGAAATAAGATAATCCAATTGACTTGATTTGAGACAATATAATTAATGAAGATCCCTTAATTCTTCATGATATAGCCAAGTCTCCAATGCCCTCCATTAGACACCTATTGATCAAGTTTTGGCTTGTTGGTCCCCAACCAAGTTGGGTCCTAAGAGGTTAGTCACAATAGGTTTGGCAACCCAAATGGTTCTTTTCTTGACACCACTTTGAGTACCAACAAATTTGGCAAACACATTTCCAACCTTATCCTTGCAAAGTGAATAAGCATCATTGATTATGATAGGGTTGGATGAGTTACCAATAGAGCAAGTAGAAGAAAGGTGACCCTTCTCACGGCATATGTAGCAAGATCTTATCTTTCCTTTCTTCTCATTTGATTTCTCCACAATGGGAGCATTGGGTTGATTCTTCTTAGGAGGAAGCTTTTCTTCATCTTGAGGAAGGACTTGAGTTTGAGCTTGAGGCCTCTTCCCTTGTTGCTTCTCACTTAGATGCTTCTTCTTCAATGGGCAAGACCTAACATGATGCCCTTCAATTTTGCACTTGAAGCAAACAATCTTGGCCGGATTCTTGACTTGCTCTTGGCCCTTCTTCTTCTTGAAGAGTTTGGACTTCTTCTTATTGTTGGAGATAAATCCAAGTCCACTCTTGTCATTGGGGGATTTTTGTGCACTCAACATCTTGTCAAGTTTGGACTTCCCTTCATGACTTTTTACCAAGTCTTTCTTCAACAAAGTGACTTGGGCCTCGAGCTTTTTAATTTCCTCTACATGGTTAGTTACAACACAAGTACTAGAGGAAGTAGAAGCTATATTGTTAGAGCAACAAGGCAAGGAGAGTAATTCATCACAATATGTAGCAATAGTATGAGTGGATGAATTACAAGGACTAGCACATGGCAATATAGCATTTTGGGAAGTAGTGCTAGTGACCACATGAGGTTCACAAGATGTTACCTTTGTAGACATATCCTCATAAGCTAACTTTAGGCGAGCATGAGATACTAGAAGATCCTCATTAGAGCTAGATAGCTTTTCATGACTTTCTTCCAATATCCCATACTTGCTAGTTAGCGACTCAAGTTGAGCCCTTAGCTCAACATTCTCCTTCAAGATAGATGCCTCACAAGAAGTAGAGTTAGTAGCACAAGCATCATGATTAACCGAAAGAGGAGAAGGCAACTTGGAACACTCTTTTAAATAAGAAGCTTTTAGTTGCTCATGTGACTCGGTGAGTTTGGTGAGCACACTCTCAATGTCCCTAGAGCCATTTTTGAGGTGCTCAACATCCTCAAGAAGTTTAGCATTAACAAAAACAAGCTTATCATTTTTTAATTTTAAATCATTTGCCACCTCAAGAGCTCTATCATTGGAGCTTTGTTCTTTTAAAAGAGTCTTTTTAAAATCATTGGCAAGACTATGAAGATTCTCAATAGTTTCTTCTTGCTCTTCATCATGAGATTGAAGCTCATCAATAATTTTCTTGCTCTCAATAGCAGCAACCAAAATATCAACGAAGTTAGAGCAAGCAATTTTCTTCTTACCAATAGCATGAAAGACTATTTCTCCCTTCTTTTTTAAAGAGGCAACATAATCATCCTCTTCTTCATGATCACTAGATATAGTGGGTTCCAAAGAAGGAGTTACCTTTGAATCCCTAGCCATAAGACATATGTGGGAACCGAGAGATGATGATTAGGATGAATTACTTGAAGCTCCAATCAAAACTTTGTCTTGGCCAATAGAATCTCCGGTTTCCTCTACATTGTTAGCCACACAAAGACTAGAGGAAATAGAGGCATTTTTATCATGGCCACTAGATAGAGCAAGCATATCATCATGAGATTTATTTAAGCAACTTACACATGATATGCAAGGACTAACACAAGCATGTAAAGCATTTATGGTGCTAGAAGTGTTTAAGTCCAAAGATAAAGCATTGCAATGAGATAGAGATGAAGGATCATCAAAAGTAAGCATACTATCACCATTGCAAGTTTCATCACCACTCACCATATTATTACCTTGTGTCTTGCCACACTTTGGTGAAGTGGATGAAAGTTCATCATGGCCGGAAGTGGAAGGAATACAATCATCCCCAATAATCTTGGACAAACCATATTTTTCTTGAAGCTTTGTCCATATCTCATGAGCGCTCCGAAAAGGTGTGAAGGAGAAGGTAACTACATCGCTCAAAGCATTAACAATCACATGAGAAGCTTGAGCATTCAGATACAAGTTTTTCTTATCCTCTAAAGATAGATTTTGAGTATCCTTTGGAGGAGAAAAACCTGCATCTACAATTCGCTCCATAGATGGGTCCATGACCCGAAAATAATTAAGCATGTGAATTTTCCAAGTATCATAATGTGTGCCATCGAATATAAAAGTGTCATTGTGCACTAATCCCCTAGCCGACATCTTTGCTCTCAAGGCGGTGAAGCCTAAAATGAGAGACCTAGCTCTGATACCAATTGAAAGGACACAGATGTCGCCTAGAGGGGGGGTGAATAGGCGATTAAAACTTTTACGAAAGGCTTGTACAAATGCGGAAATAAACTAATGTTTAATTTGACAAGCTTACAAAACCTAGTAAACTAGGCTCACCTATGTGTACCAACAACTTATGCTAAGCAAGACAAGTAGCAAGGTGATAGCAAGATATATAACTTCAAGCACGATGGCTATCACAAATGTAAAGTGCATAAGTAGTGGAGCTCGGATAAGAGTTACCGAGGCACGAAGGAGATGAAGATGTATCCCAAAGTTCACTTCCAAAGGAAGCTAGTCTCCGTTGGAGAGGTGTGGCGGCTTAATGCACTCCGAATGCCACAAAGGCCTCACCTTGAGATGTGGTAGCACAATGCTCACCAAATGCCACAAAGGCTCACCTCAAGATGCGGAGGCACGCTACACACCAAACGCCACAAAGGCTCACCTTATTCTCCTCGCGCTCTTGCACAAAGCAAGATGCCACGATCCACTATGGAACACTTGAGAGCGGTCACCGAACCCGTACAAGCTTGGGGCAATCTCCACAACTTAATTGGAGGCTCCCAAGAATTGCCACAAAGGCACCACAAAGGTTGAGGAATCTCCACAACTTAATTGGAGGCCCCAAGTATATGCCACAAAGGCCACTAAGCCGTCTAGGGTTCAAGAACCCAAGAGTAACAAGCTCACGAACTTTCACTTACCGAATCTCCGAGGAGAACTCAAACCGATGCACCAAATGCAATGGCAAGAGCACACAAAGTGCTCAAATCCTTCTCTCCCAAATTCTACCAAAGCAACAAATGCTATGGAGGAATATGAGAGGAAGAACAAAGGAAATCCACAAAGAACTCCAAGATCTAGATCCAATAGGTTCCCCTCACTTAGAGGAGATTTTGATTGGTGGAAAGATAGATCTAGATCTCCTCTCTCTTTTCCCTCAAGAAGATGCAAGAATCATTGGAGGGATTGAGAGATAGAGCAAAGCTTCAAGGTCAACAATGGAGGAGAGTGAGAATAGGAAGCCAACCAGCCCAAGGAAGAAGAAGGGGGCCTTATATAGGTCCCCCACGAAAACTAGCCGTTGCTGGGCACTTACCCCGGAGTCTCCGGCCTTGGGGGCCGGAGTCTCCGGTGCCCCGGGGTCATTCGGGGGCCTCAGGACGGACGAATCAGGTACCCGGCCGGAGTTGGGCCGGAGACTTTGCGTCTCGGGCCGGAGACTCCGGCCACCAAAAACTGGCAGAAACACCAACACGAAAACGACCATAACTTGAGCATCCGGACTCCGTTTTTGATGATCTTGGGCTCGTTGGAATCACAACAACGAGCTCTACAAGTATATGCATAGAAACATCATAGTCCAACAAGGGAGGATAAAACCAAATGATGAGAGGTTTGACCTCTCTTCAAAGTCGAACCGGTAAAACCTCCAAACACCAAAAACACAATAAGTGTTTCATGCAAAATCCGTTTTTGATGAGTTAGAGCTTGTCATGGAATTAACCACAAGCTCTAAAACCTCACATGGATAAAAGCCAAATAAGAACCAAGAAAGATGATGGCAAATATGCAAAGGTTTGAGCTCTCTTCGAACGATGCGGTTAAGTTACTCACTCGAGAGCCCCTCTTGATAGTACGGCTACCAATCCTATAACCCGGTCTCCAAACTAACACACGAGACTGGTAAGAAAGAAACCCTATCAAGAACATACCTTTTCCTTGCGCATTCCACTTGAGCTAGATTATGACCATCTTGTCTTCCTCAAGTTGGAACACCTTTCTTGATCTTGATTGCTTGGTGAAGTCTTACGAATTGCTCCCCCACACACACTATGGGAAAGACTCTCTTTAAGCATATCTTTTCCTTGCGCATTCCACTTGAGCTAGATTATGACCGTCTTGTCTTCCTCAAGTTGGAACACCTTTCTTGATCTTGATTGCTTGGTGAAGTCTTGCGAATTGCTCCCCCATAAATCAATATGGGAAAGACTCTCTTAGGAATATCTTCACATAGACATTACCACCAAATAGAATACATGCATCAAGCATATAATATCCTTGAGATGGCACATCATGAACTTGACTTCACATCCATGAAGACGATCACCACTTAATAATATCCTAGCCCGAGATCATAAGATCCCACTCGATACATTATGTATGCTTTGAGAGTTGATCAACTTGAATCCCATATTTGCACTTTGACTTGATCAACCTTGTATCCTTCTTTCTTCCTTCATGATGATGATATCTTGAAGGTAAACACAAATGTCCACTCAATTATATTCTTCAAGACATAGTTGCAATAAGCTCAATTCTTATATGACCATTCTTTCGATATTTCCTTGAATAACACATTGGTCATCACTTAAAGTTCTTCATTTGATCCTTCTTACAACCTTGAAGCCAACATATGGTTCAAGCATTGTCTATGGACATGTCCTACAAATATAACTCAATGCAAACATTAGTCCATAGAGATTGTCATTAATTACCAAAACCACACATGGGGGCTCCATGCTCTTTCAAAGGGTATATGCCATCTCCAATGGAGCATAATCCCTCTTCTTTTTCTCCCAAGCAGCGTCATCATCTTTATCATCTTTGACTGGCTCTGGTGGTTTGACCGGTTGCGGAGTGTCGACAACCTAGGCCACCTCAGCACAAATGAAAGCCTCTCCATTCAGTGTAGTTGTCACCTCTGAGGGTTGGAATATCCTTGATGCAGCTTATCAAGTAGTATCCTCCTGAAACCACAATGAAGTAAGATCATAACAACAATTTTATGCATTAATCCAACGTTGGTCAAAATTGGGACATACAGCTGTTTATGCAATTAAATATATATCATCGTTGGGCAGAAAGTAGAAATAAATGCACATATAACACAACAAATCATGATTATGTTATTAACAACGTTGGTCATAAAATAACAGAATCATAATTGTTTCAAAAATCACTTTAACATGCTCTTAAAATTTAATTCTCATCCTGAGGATGTGCTCTCTTATGCCATGTCCACCTTCAGTGTATTTTTCTATCACCAGTGAACTGGCTCTTTATCTTTCAAGATACTCCCATACGGAGTGACACTCTGCAATTGAGCCCACAATGACCTGCTCAATTGTGTTCTTTATGAAAGTCATGCACTTTTTTATTGGCGGTTTGCCACTTTTTGTTATCAAGGGTATAAGCCATCTCCAATGGAGCATAATCCATCTTATTTTTCTTCTAAGCATTATCATCATCTTTATCATCTTTGACTGGCTCTGGTGGTTTAACCGGCCGCGGAGTGTTGACAACCTAGTTTACCCCAGCAAAAACGAAAGCCAAGTCCACCTTCTTTCTCCATTCAGTGTAGCTGTCACCTATGAGGGTTGGAACATCCTTGATGCGGCTTATCAAGTAGTACCCCTCTGAAACCACAATGAAGTGAGATCATAACAACAATTGTATGCATTAATCCAATGTTGGTTAAACTTAGAACATACAACTGTTTATGCAATTAAATCTATATCACCGTTGGGCAGATTGTAGAAATAAATACACATATAATAACACTAAATCATGATTATGTTATTAACAATGTTGGTCATAAAATAATAGAACCATAATTGTTTCAAAAATCACTTTAACATGCTCTTAAAATTTAATTCCAACTTTAGTTCTATTTACCTTTAAAGAGCACTTTTAACTATTTGCAGCGGAAATTATGAAAAAAATTCATGAACCTTATACTTTTTGGAAGCATTTCTGTCACTTTTCTATTTTCTAAAACAAACTTTTTGTTGGATCAGTTTGAATAGAAGCATCTGGGCAAAAAATTTCCAAAAACTAAACAAAATTCGATAAAACGCTGCTTCTGGAAATAAGGAACAAAAAACAAAATTTTGGCCCATGGCCTGCTGTGCGTGCGCCGCTCTGTGGCCCGGTCGTCATGGCCCACGGCCCGCTGGGCGTGTGCCGCCCCGTGTTCGTGGCCGTTCAATGCATCAGACGGTCGTCTATGCGGATCGCTCGAACAAAGACCCGACCGCTGGCTGCTCCAAAAACCCTAGACCCATTCTTTCTCATCGCCTCGCGTCTGTCCCACTTGCACGGCGGTGCGAGTGTAAAAGGCACCCGTGGCCGGCGGCAGTAGCGTACCCGAATAAGTCAACGCCCCAAGCCAAACACATACTATAGTACCAAATAGTGTCACACAGACTGTTTCTACAGTTAACAAAGAAGTTTGCTTCCATGCCCCAGGCCATGGCCAGTCTTGCATGGGGCTTGGCTACGCCCCTGGCCGGCGGCCCGCCAGCGACGGTGATGAACCCCATCGCGGCGAGCCTTCCCCCAACTTTCTCTTTAGTTCTCTTTCCCCTTCCCTAGCACCTCGCAGCGCAGTGAGAAGGGCGGCGCCCCTCTGTCCCCCTTGCCAGCGTGTGCGTGCACCCACATGTGGGCGCACCGCCGTCAAGCGGCTCACAGCAGCGCCCTTTGCCGGTGAGCGCGTGGCCATGGCCGGTAAGCATCTTTCCCGTTTGCCCTCTTTTCTTGTTAGGGTTAGGGTTTTGTTTGATTCGAGATGAACTAGGGTTTGTATTGCCTTTCTTTTTTGTCTACCCAAAAAAATCTACAACCTAGTTGCTCTGATACCATTGGTAGACTTCTAGGATCATCTAGGCCTTGTTTACTTCTAGGGTATTTGAGGGGATGAGAGGGGATTATTTTGTATCCTGGAATTTCCCCGATAGGTTGTTTACTAGTCTGGGTTTTGCGGGGATAATCCCGGAAAATCTCCACAAATCCTCTCCACTCTAGTGTATTTTTGGCTAGATTAAAAACTCTACATTATGGTAGAGTATTTTTGGGGAAGAGTATTTGAGAGAATTTGAGAGTATTGGGTGAACATCAAATCCCCACATATCCCCACATCTTTCGGGGGTGGAAATACTGGAGAAGTAAACAAGGCCCTAGGGGTAGATCTTGACGGTAGTACCGTCTATGCATCGAGTTTATCTTGACTTGTGAGAGAGAAAACAGAGAGATGGGAGAGTGAGAGGTGTACCTTCTCCTTGGCTCGGTGAGCCTGTCGAGTTGGCCATGGTGGAAGGTGACAGCGAGAACAATGCGTGTGCTAGACGGCGGCGTCCCGTCACTACTGCGCAGTCCTTGATCGGTAGGGTTTGTCGGTGGGGTGTACGGCTCGAACGTCGTGTTGCGTGCCGCCAGCCCCCACCTCTTTATATAGTGCAGGTGACAGGGTTTGCCAACCATAATAGATTGGGCTCCCCCGATCAGGGCGCGGATCTAAGGGTCCGGTGGCCCGTTGTTGGGCCCACGCGGGAGGAGATCATCCTAACAGCTACCACTACGAATAACGAAGCGTCAGTCACGTCACATTCCAGCACACACCAACCAGTACAGAATCCTTCGCCACCCTGCATACCTGCTGGAGACAAGATCCAACAGAAAAACCCACGGGCCGTCTCCTTCCATCTGCCTGAATATGCCTATCCCAAATTGGCAGCTCTTTTTGTTGTGTTTCGGCCATACCATTCAAATCCTTTCACCACCAGGCAGAACTTGCTTTTGCTTCAACCTTAGCCAAAGGTTTATTTGCTCCCCCCCCCCCCGGGGTAGTTAACAATATGTACTTTTAAGAAATTACCTGCTCCATTCCAGTATTCTCTGGTGTGTTTATTGGGTGTATCTTTCAGAGTTTGGATATGTTCTTTCTTAGAAGAAGTCAATGACACACTGCGCAAGTGCCCGTGTGTTTTTTCTTTGATAATGGGAGGTGCCCGTGTCTGAAAAGCAACAGAGACAAATCACCAAATCTACCAACCTTGCTAGACGTTTGTTGGCAAGACAAACATCATACCATACTGAAAAGTTAAGTATTCACAGTTTCCATATGAATGATGGACCACGTTTTGGGTATTGATCTGAAAGGGGTTGTTCTGCAACAGATTTTGACTTGTTAAGTCCACCTAACTGATGCATAAATAATACTAGTAGTATATAATGCCAGATTATTGCGCAGTACTATGATCACAATCAGGCATGGAGTCTATTGTATATTGAACTTTTCATTGCTGCAGCTTTTTTTCTTTAGGAAATACATTGCTCAAGCTCGGAAGAAACATCGAACGTTTTTGTGGTCGTTAATCAGCTGGCCTTCTCAGAATCTTCATTTGTTTTGTTTCTGAATAGTTCCATCTCGTTGTATCTTGCAAAAATATCTACCCTGTTTTGCAATTGCTGCAAGTCTTTGCTAGGCAAGAACAAAGACATCTTAAGCAGACCTGATCAACTGCTTTGAGCACAGGTATGCTGTACTCCGAAGATCAGAAAACCATCAGCAGTGATCTCTATTATACCTACCCATGTGTATCCTGTGATGTGAGATTAAGCCTCCGTGCTCTCAGAAAATAGAAAAGATTGAAGTTATGCTTAATTGCAGGATAGTACGGAGTTGCCACATATAGGCCTCCATTTCTTATTTCTTTATATCCAGCTGGACAAGCTGCTTCCAACATGAATATATCAAAGTACATTCATTGAAGCACCTCCTAAGTACAGAAAAAAAAAGGTTAAGTAGATTAAATTACCTTTTCTTATTGTGTGGAACAACTCTCTCGCTGCTGGGCTCCCAGCAAGAGCGATCTCAGAGAGAAGACATGAACCATACAAACACCGGAGACTAAGATAGAACTGACCTGGCCAACTTCGACTGGTGCCTGCCACCAACATACGGATGCTCATGATTTCCCTGTGGAGAGTTCCTAAATTACGGACTCTTATAGACAGCCGGATGCTGTGGACGAGTAAATAGCATAAAACTACCACATTTGAGGCGAAATTTATGAAAAGGTACCACTTTACATTTTTGGAACGTAAATCTACCATCTTAGGGGTAAGTTTTTGCAATTCGAACAAATGACAGTCTAAACGTGAATTGACACGATTTCTGACATCTTGGGTCCATCTGTCGGGATGACGTGGCTATACAGAAGCCGTCCATATTTTAAAAGTCAAAATCAATTACACTTGAGCCAACAAATAAAAATAAAAAGAGGAAAAAATGTGGAGGTCGTCTCCCTCCCGAGACCACCGCCAGCGCCGCTGCCCACCACTGCTCGCCGGTGAGCACTGCCGCTCCTCCACTGCTTGTCGGCGAGCACTGCCGCCTCCTACTCCTCCGCCCTTCTTCCACCCCTGCCTCCCTGCTTCATGCGCCGCCGCTCCGCTCCAGATCTCGCATCGCTGGGAGGGTCACCGCGCCAATCGACAAGGCCGCTCCGCTCCAGATCTCCACGCCGCCACTCCGCTCCAGATCTCTGCGCCAATCGACGAGGACGCCGCCGCTGGGAGGGTCGACGGAGCTCGTCCGCTCCATATCCCGCCCGTCCGCCGTCCACGCTGCCGCCATGTCCCACCTCCCGAACGCCAACCGCCACTGCGCCTCCCTGGACAATGCCCAAGCAGCAGGGCTCCTCCTCTCGAGTCGGTGACCGCGGCGATGAGGAGACCACACACGCCGGTCGGAGCTGGGAACGCCCGCAGCGATGGAGCAACGGAGCTCGCCGGCAACGGTTTTGGGCGGCGGCCGCAACGAGTAGGGGCTAGGACGCAGCTGCAGAGGGCTAGGCGGCGGTGGGGCGAACAGGGTCTAGGCGCCGGTGGCCTGAAAGGGGCGGCGGCGGTGGGGCGAACAGGGTCTAGGCGCCGGTGGCCTGAAAGGGGCGGCGGCGGTGGCTTTGCCAGCCTTGCCGAAGTTCGGCGGCGGTCGGGATGGTGTACAAGGCCGGTGGGGAAGAAGTGGGGGGAGGGGGTTATTTTCTAAAAAAAGATATTTGTTTTTTAATTTGACTGACAAGTGGGTCCCATGTCCACCTCAGCATATGTCCCTTTGTTACCACATCATCCCGACAGGTGGGCCTAAGATGTCAGAAATCAATCGTGTCAATTTGTGTTTAGATTGTCATTTGCTCGAATAGCAAAAACTTATCTCTGGGGTGGTAGATTTACGTGCCAAAAATGTGAAGTGGTATCATTTCGTAAATTTCGCCTCAAATATGGTAGTTTTATGCTATTCACTCTGCTGTGGACTATAGATGATAAAAATCCAACACCAAAAGAGGATATACAAACGTTTGGATCTTACACCATGCGGCTTACTTTCCCTCATCACACTTCTAAAAATGGTGGAATACTGTCCACAGAGAGATAAATACTTGTGGCATTGGGATATATCAGTTGTGTAAAGATCAATAATGTGCAGCAGTGATAGAGAAAAAAGTACAACAATGATGATGCGGTGGCCACCAAATCTCTCAACAAACTATAGCTACTCACCAAGAGTACCGGTTAAACAAGTGTGCCCGCCCTCACCTACTAATATCTTACAAACGAAGTCAAAACGTCCATCGCAACTACCATGATTGCGAAACATTTGTATGAATGACTAATACAGCCATCCTCTTGATTTAGTATACTCAGAATTCACAGGAAGCAAAGTGGACCATGACATGAGGCGCACACACCCTCTGAACCAAGTTGGGGGAAGAAACAGCGGTAACCAAACTATTTCGAGTCCCTTGTCTAAAAATAAGGCATGTCAAATCACCTGATTTCGAACATTTTACGTTACTTTTGGGAAAAGTGAGGACGTCTCACGGCATTCATCCGGGAAACGTGAAGAGTCGGTGGCTGACACACACATCTCTTTTTGAGTTTTGAGTGGAGGTTTCTCTTCCAGGAAGCTATCAAGAACTAATTTTGTCTCGGGCTGGATTTCGGCCAATTCCTCGACAAGCTACATTGCGGATCGTGGTTATCTCTCCACCCTCGCGGAGCTGCCAAGTCATCTTGTCTCTATCTTCTCTTGTCTCCATCAAATGCTAGTACCCATTGCAAAATACAAGGGGCAAAATTGTGAATCCACCTGGAGGGGCCCATCAGTTAAACCATCCCCATCTGACACTCTCCAAGCAACACGAGCACCACACCAACATCCAGGAGGCAGAGCATGGTACGGGGGGATCAATAAGATGAGTGAGCAGGTCGAAAGAAGCCATCATTAGCCACCAGATGCAGCATGCACACTGTTGTTAGCAGCAGCAGGAGAAGCTGCCAGTCAAGAAAGAGGAGGAGGAGAAGAAGAAGGACAGCGTCATCATTGTCCTGATCATCTGGATTGATCGATCAGGCGGCCATGTCGTACGATGAGATGCTCTCTGTTCTTGGAGCTGGAGTCATCCGCGGCAAGGCGGCGGCGAGTGTTTGGAGGGGTCAGGGCAGCAACATCACGAGGCAGATCCTCAAGTGCACGAGGTGGCAGCTCGAGGAGACCACCGACTTCATCACCTGCCCCTACCACTACTACTGCGACAGCACCTACCCCGGCGACTACTCGGCCGCCGTCGGCGTCGTCGTCGCCGTCTTTGCCGCCTACTGCCTTCTCTCCGCTGCGGCCTTCACAGTGGTAGAGATCGGCAGCGGTGCCATGGCGGCCGGTGGCGTCGGGAGGATCAAGAGGAAGTACCTGGTGCCGTCGGGGCCCTTCCTGATGCCTCTGGTGCTGCTCGTCCTCGCCAAGGGGCAGCGAATCAACGCCGTCTTCCCCCTCGCGCGCCTCGGCCCGGCATTGCTGCTCACGCTGCAGGCGTCGGCGCTGGCGTTCCGGAACGAGGCAGACGGCGACGTGCGGTACGCGGTGCTCGAGGCGTCCACCGTGTCCGGGATCCTGCACGCGAGCCTCTACCTCGACGCCGTCGTTCTGCCGTACTACACGGGGACGGACGCGCTCCGTTGGTCGCGGTTCTCCGGAGAGTGCGCCACCTGCCTCTGCCGGATGGAGCCGCTCGTCGTCGGTGGCCGGACGGTGCTCTACCGTGGCCTCTCTAAGACGGCGCTCGCCATCATCTTCGCGCTCTGCTCCAGGATGGTGTGCCGGATCTACGGCGAGGAGCGGCTGAGCGTGTGGACGCGGTCGGCACTGGAGATCGTGAGCTGGGTGTTCGTGTCCGGCGACGCCGTGTACCTTGCCGGTTGGGCGCTCGCCGAGGGCGCCGCGGCGAGCGTCGCCGTGTACGCGCTCGTCGCCGCGCTGGTGTTCTTGTGTGTGTTTGGGAAGGTGTTCAGATTCTTGGCGTGGGCAGAAAACAGGCAGGTGCAATGGAAACCAAGCCTTAGCTGCCACAATGTAGTTTGATTGATCATTTTCTTTTTCACCTTCTGGTTTCGTACGAAATCCCAATTGTAAAGCATGAAAAACAATTAATACAGGTTTTGTGTGTATACAGAGAAAATTAGAGAGCATAATAACCAATCAATTTAGGTTTGTGTCCATACAAACTATAAAGAAATTGAAAGCATATGATCCGCATAATTATCTATACCAATATAAAAAGGCAGAGAGGGGGCAGATCCAACGAATTACAACCATTAGATTACCATCTAATGACCCAAATTAACACCGTTATTAGCGCTAAAACAACAGGAACGGACAATGCCCGTCGCTACCAACACACCTGTTCCGTAAAAAAAACTTCCCCTTTTCCCCCAAACAACGCCGCCATGACCCGCCTAGGGCCTGCAACGACGCCCAGACGGGAGGGACGCGACCTGTGCGCGAGGCCGCCCTGCACACCGGAACGCCGGGCACCCGCGCCGTCATGCCCGATGTGACCGCCGTCTGCACTCCCTGCCCGCCGTTACGCCAACAACCTGCGCCAGCGTGCCTGATGCGGCCGCCGCCTGCAGGTTCCTGCACGCCGCCGACGCGAGGCCGTCCTGCATGCCGGAACACCAACACACGCACGCCGCCCTGCATGCTGTGGCCGCAGCCTGCACGTCCCCTGCACTCGCCAGCCACGCGCAGCTCCGCATCTTCCCTGTTCAACTACGAGTTGCCGCACTACTTCAGGTTTTGACGTCTTCCTCTGTCTATGGATTGGGTTCAAGTAGTTAGTGTTGTTCGGCACAGGTTGCAGACTTAATCTGCACAAATAGATCGGGTCAAGAAGTTAGCTAAATCAGAAGCACGCTTTTGAATCACAAGGGGGCCTTGAGGAATCTGGTCTCTTACAGTCTTACTTTGGCGATAGGCACTGACCTGAATGTAAGAACTATGTCCAACAAAGATAGGGGCTTACCATATCTCTTCGCGTTACAGGTTAGCATATTGTGCTATGCTTTATTTTATTTTACTATAACACCAAATTTATCATGTAGTACTAAAGTTTGTGCATCTGTAGTACTAGAGTTTCTTGGGATGGCTATAATTCTTGCAGCTACCAAACTGCATAAAGCAATGTAAACTTGTTGGAGTTATCCCCCGAAGTTATGATCTCTCCCTGGATAATAGGTAAATTTTCTGATTTTTTTCTTGATCCTCGTGAATTCTTTTTTTACATCATGTGGCACCAATAAACCACGGCCCTTAGTCTTTCTATCTTTCAGCAATAGAAAATATTGTCTGATTCTTGTTCATTCTTATTTGCCACGGAAACCATGAATTGTGCTTGTCAATCATTTCTTAAACCATGGATATTGCAGTATATTTACATCATTATTTATTATTTTAGTGAGAATTCTTCTATCATTGTTCAGGTTCTTTTGATTTTTGTGTAGTTACTTCAGTATCCAAGTAGGTATAGACCATCTGTTAATTTGGCTTACGAACTCAATGACACCTTTACTTAACGGAAAATATGAGAGGGAAGCGTGCCCACGTTAGCATCTCCCAGCGATGGAAAATATAAGTTGCCAGGGCTTTTCATGGTGGGCCTAGGCAGCTTTCATTTTTTTCTTTATTTTTTCCTGAAAAAATCATGGCCGTTGCTCCTATGTTTTCTTTATCTTGGGATCCCGTTGCGCTGTGGTTCGAGTTTGGAAACATCCGCGGGATATTGCGCTCCTTAGTTAGTGATTTAGATATATCTTGGAAGCCAGAAACCTGAGATGGTATATATACGATGGGAGAACACTCCGTCCTGCATGAAGTTAAGAAGGGGGAGATGAGGGCATGTTCATCCAGGATACTACCAAATAAAAGAAAAAAAGGGTGTTACACTTTGTGAGGCAAATTTACTCCTTACTTTTCGTGTCTCTGTTCTCACCCTCATATCGCCTGGAGAATGATCTCATATCCATTGACCCGTACTGCAAAAATTTAATGTGAGGAGATTGTAGAATTTCCTCTTACAAGGCAACATTTGTCGATCTAATTTTAGGTACTGGTATTATTTTCAATAGCCTCCTCCATCACATTGAGGATCCAAGAGAAATGAGTGGCCACATATAGATTGTGTGTTGTTCACTTCCAGTGGCCATATAAACACATATTAATCGAATCAACAAACTTATTATTTCTTGAAAGTAAAAAAAACTAAGACACGTGCATTGCACGTGCCCAATTACTAGTAGTGGTGAAGATACAAACTTATCTAATCCAAACTATAAGATTCCAGTTGATGATAGTGAAGCCATTTTTAATTAAAATATTTTAATTTCCAGTTTTACCCTTAAAACAAATAACATATCAGCCAAAAAAATGGCAACCGCAAAACATCACACTTATGGAAACATGGGCGCCGTAAATCAATCTTCTTTATTACTCCTAGAAAGCAAACTGTCAATAGCAACCATCCCTCACGCCCAGCTCAGTCAGCCAATCGCGTGATTAATGTCTTCGTAAATAAATATTGCAATCAAATCAGAGTAATTAAATGCTTTAAATTATTTCCAGTCAATTCCCTATAATTACGGGAGATTTTAAGGTACGGGAATAGGGCAGGCGCGGGGATACTCAACTGAGTCGAATACCAACGAAAATCGATGGCGGGTTCTCAGTTCTCCGGCGAGCAATTTCACCCCGATGGCGGTGATGAGCGAGAGGGGAAAGGGGAGAGCAGAGAGAGGAGGGTTGCGGGGCACTTAAGGCCGGGTCTTGATGGCCATTAAACGCACAGAGTGAGCAGGGGAGTAATCGCCGGCCGGCAGTTTCCATTAGCAGAGAGAGAAGGGAGAGGAAGGGGGAGGTGATGGAGCTGACATGCGGGACCCGCTTGGCGGTGAGAGAGAGAGAGGGAGAAGGGAAGCGGGCTGGAAATTTTTCCCCGGGCTGGCTCGGACCGATTTGGGCCCCGGGCACGGCCCAAGTGGTCTGCTGTCCTCTTTTTCTTTATTTTTTTCTTCTGTTTTCTTTTTCTTTTGTTTCTGAATTCTGTTTTGGGTTTTTGAAAATGCTAAGCAAATCTGATTTGAGTAAAATCAAATTTGACCACTTTTCCACTTTAAAAAGTGTGCTTTAAACCTATAAACCAAAGGTTTAGTGATATGTTGGAAAAGAATTTAAACATAGAATCCAAATAACTAGGAAGTTAAATTTTAAATAATAACTTCCCAAAATATTTGGTTTTCAAAATTTATTAAGTTAGTATTTAAAACAGTAGTGCTTCTGAAATATAAAACAATTAAACACTTTTTGAAGCACCACAAGGTAAAGTTTTGTAATCAAAATGCTTACTAAAGGAATTTAAAATAGCTCCCATAACTAATAGAACTATTTTAAATACTTTCTTTCTGAAAAGCTTTTGTTTCTAAATTTGGGGTAAAATGGTAATTGAAACAATATTCTTTGAAGAAATAAGTTTCAAAACTTTGGAAAAGACCATGATATGCAATATGCCATGTATGCATGATGAATTTTTATATTTGAAAACTTGGGATGTTACACCAATATGGACCAGAGGCAAAAATACACCTTGATGTAAAGATATAACAAGATCTGAACACAAATTAAGGCAAAAATCGAAAGCTAAACGCAGTTCTAGAAAAAGAGAACACTCGTTGAAACGATAAGAGTGAAAAATGGAGTGTTCTTGGCAAATGAAAAGCAAGGCAACTTCTCCAAAAGAAATTTGTTGGGGTCCAACCATTTATTGCAGCAAACAAATCTAAACAAAACTGAAAACTCAAAACAACTGACGCTCCAAGAAAAACGCATAATGCATGAAGCAATAAAAATATAGTGCGTTGAAAGGTGACCTGATTTTTGCCGATGAAGAAGGGGTGCCTCGGGGGCATCCCCAAGCTTTGACGCTTGTACTTCTTGGATATTTCTTGAGGTGACATGGGCATCCCCAAGATTGAGCTTTTGTCCATTCTTCAACTCATCTCATCATTCTCCGATCCCTACACTTGAAAACTTCCTTCATACAAAACTAAACACAAATCTATTAGCAACATTAGTGTAAGCATAACATTGAATCAACCCCTTTTTGCTTCAGGTTTCAACTCAAAACCACCACATATAAAGTATATACTACTGTAGCAACTTCCCCAAAAGTTTCGTGATCAAAAGAACTAAAAAAGAAAGCGATAAAGCGGCAAACACAAATATTGGCAGAAATCTGTCAAAACAGAACAGCTGACAAAGGTCGAATTTTTAGAGGGTTTTCTGTTGCTCAAATCAAAAAGTGTTCAACTAATGAAAATTTGGATATAACCTGGGGCATATGCACAAGAAATCGCAGGTCCAAAAGATACACACAGAATGTTTATGAATTTTTACAGTACAGCACCAAAAACTGTTTCAGGACAGCAACATCCCCAAATCTTACCTCGCTCAAATTAGAGGCTTCTCTTGGCACAAAAATGAAATAAAAAGGATAAGGAGAGGTCATTATAGTAGTAATAACTTCCAAGACTCAAATAAAAGAAAAAGAACTGAATGTAAAAACATTGGGTTATCTTCAAAGAATGCTTTTCTTTAACGCCTTTGAGCTAGGCGCAGAAAATGCGAATCAAGTATTTTCGAAAGAGGCATTAAGATCAATTATTTCCCCAAGATCACCACTTACCACACTAGGCACTTTAGAGGTTCCCGAAGATGATTCAACCTGCAAGTCACTCTTAGTTGAACTAAAAGTCTTACCAATCTTAAAAACATGCTGCGATTTAGGCACAGACACCTTGGGAACATACATAAATTTTTGCTCTTTTCCACCAAAAGCTTTCTCCTTCTTAAACTTAAGAGAAGAGAAAATTGAACTTAAAGTTTCCATGGACTCCTCTAGTTTCCCAATCCTAAAGTTTTGACTATCAAGAGTAGTGCTAGCCTCTAAAACGGTGATTCTCTTACCGATACTTTCTATCAATTCATTAACGCGGCTAGCATTATCAAAGATATTTGGCAAACTTTTTTCTAAAGATCTAAGCTTTTCTAAAACTTCCTCAAAAGTGACCTCAGTTTTAACAACATGAATAGGTGGTACTCCCACTAAACTTTCAATTAAAGTGCATGCTTCAAGAGCGGGAGTACCCAGGAAATTACCTCCTGCAAGAGTATCAAGAACGTACCTATACCAACTAGTTATACCATAACAAAAATTTCTAAGGAGGATCATGGTAGAATGCTTCTTTGTACACCTATGATGAGAATTGCTAATACGGTACCAAGCATCTTTCAAGCTTTCTCCCCCTTGTTGCTTAAAAGTACAAACTTCCACTTCAGGATTACTCATTCTAATAAGACTATAAGCAAGTAAATAAAAGCAACTATAAAGGATACTAATTTTTTTTGTGTTTTTGATAAAATGATGCAAGTAAAAATAAAGTAAAAGCAAAACTTAAAACAAAGTAAAGGATGTGCGTGCGAAACTCCCCTTGCAGAAGTCTTCTTTTTTCCTCCCCGGCAACGGCACCAGAAAAGAGCTGGTGCCAAGTTGACGTGGGAACGTGTAGTTGATGTGGGAGGTTCTTCTTCTTCAATCCCCGGCAACGGCGCCAGAAAAGAGCTTGATGCGGCACGGTGTTGATGATATAAAGCACCATCCAGTTGGGAACCCCAAGAGGAAGGTATGATGAGTACAGCAGCAAGGTTTTCCCTCAGTAATAAACCAAGGTTTATCGATCCGAAGGGGAAGAAGCCAAACGACTGAAGGTGATGCTTGCTAGCTTGCGACAACTCCGGACAATTTATATGGCGCCTCGTCCAGTGCTTTGCTTTGCCAGCTGCAACACGGAACCTGCACACAACACAACCAAATACTTTGCTCCCAACTTACGATGAATTTGTCAATCTCACCGGTTTGCTGTAAACAAAGGAATGAGCGTATCGAGTGGAAAATAGTAATAGTATGCGAGTAAAGTAAACAGTGCGAGTAAAGTAAACAGGTGATAGCAATATAAAGAAAATAGGACCGGGGTCCACAGTTCACTAGTGGTGTCTCTCCATAAGATAAAATAACACATGCTGGGTAAATAAATTACAGTTGGGCAATTGATAGAATAAAGACAACATGATATGTCAAGAGTATCACTATGAGATTTACTCTGGGCATTACAACAAGATACATAGACCGCCATCCAACTGCATCTATGACTAATAATCCACTTGTGGCGAATCAATCCGAGAACTCCACAAGTATTAAGTTGCGAACAACAGATAACTGCATTAAGCAAAGTGTGTAATGTAAACAAAGCATATGCCCTCGAGCATATGAATGTTGTTTTCCCCCTAGTAGCAATAGCACATCTACAACCTTAGAGGTTTCTGTCACTCCCCCAGATTAAATAGAGGCATGAACCCACTATCGAGCATAAATACCCCCTCTTGGAGTCACTAGCAACTACTCGGCCAAGATAGCTACTAACAACAAAGAGCATGCAAGATCATAAACAACATAGAGATAACATAAGATAAAATTCAGTACATCAACTCAATCATAACACCAATATTCATCGGATCCCAACAAACACAACATGTAGAATTACATAACGGTGATCTCGATCATGTAAGGCAGCTCACGAGATCTAAACATGAAGCACATGGTGGAGAAGACAACCATCTAGCTACTGCTATGGAGCCATAGTCCAAGGTAGACTACTCACTCATCGCGCCGGAGGCAAGCATGGCGATGAAGAAGACCTCTGGTGGCGATTCCCCTCTCCGGCAGGGTGCCGGGAAGAGCTTCTAGACCCTCCCGATCTTGGGTCGATGACGGCGGTGGATCGCGATGTGTTTCTGGAAAAGTGATCGGGTGTTTAGGTTTTTCCCATCAGGGGGTCTTTATAGGCAAAGGGGCGGCGTCAGAGGTGGACCAGGGGGCCCACACCACAGGCCGGCACGGGCCAGGGCTAGGCCGCGCCCCTGGTGGTGTGGCCGCCCTCTGGCTCGGCTCCATCTCCTCTTCGGTCTTCTGGAAGCTCCTGTGAATATCTGGACTTCTGGCTTTTGTTTCGTCCAATTCCGAGAATATTTCCTGCGTAACATTTCTGAAACACAAAAATAGCAAAAAACAGGGAACTGGCACTGTGGCATCTCGTTAATAGGTTAGTTCCGGAAAATGCATAAAAATGCCACGAAGTGTAACGAAACACTAAGCAAATGGTGTAAAAACAAGCATGGAGCATCAAAAATTATGGATACGTTGGAGACGTATCAATGTGCTGAATATTATCTTTATGTTATCTCTATGTTATTTATGACCTTGCATGCTCTCCGTTGCTAGTAGATATCTTGGCCGAGTAGATGCTAGTGACTCCAAGAGGGGATATTTATGCTCGATAGTTGGGTTCATGCCTCTAGTAATCTGGGGGAGTGACAGAAACCTCTAAGGTTGTAGATGTGCTGTTGCCACTAGGGAGAAAACAACATTCTTGTGTCCAAGGACATTTGCTTTGTTTACTTTATGCACTTTGCTTAATGCAGTTATCCGTTGTTCGCAACTTAATACCCAATGTTTGCTCGGATGATATTCAGAGGGTGGATTATTAGTCATAGATGCAGTTGGATTACGGTATATGTATTTTGTCATAATGCTTAGAGTGAATCTCATAGTGATCCTCGTGACATATGTACGTTATCTTTACTCTATCAATTGCCCAACTGTAATTTGTTTACCCATCATGTTGTTATTTATCTTGTGGAGAGACACCACTAGTGAACTGTGGACCCCGGTCCAATTTCCTTTACCTTGCTATTACCGTTTACTTTTACTTGCTTATTTACATTCTCGCATACTATTACCTTTTACCACTCGATACGCTCAATCCTTTGTTACAGCAAACCAGTGAGATTGACAACCTCATCGTAAGTTGGGGCAAAGTTCTTGGTTGTGTTGTCTGCAGGTTTCACGTTGTTGCTGGTGCAAAGCAAAGCCCTGGACGAGGCACCTTATAAATTGTCTAGAGTTGTCGCGAAGCTAGCAAGCATCACCTTCTGAAGTTTGTCTTTCTCCTACTGGTTCGATAAACCTTGGTTTCACAGCTGAGGGAAACTTGCTGCTGTGCTCATCATACCTTCCTCTTGGGTTTCCCAACTGGGTGCCTAACACCGCACCATCACCCTGCTGTATGTGGAAGCCAAGCAACCTAAGTTGCTCGTCCAATTCCTCCTTTGAGTGCGACCATGGTCTCCTACAAAAACTGAACAAACTGGGCTGCGGCAAGGGAATTTCCCTTTCATCTCCATCAGTAAATAACATTCCATAAACTAGTTTCCCTGCACATGAGTTAGCAGTAACAAAGTGATGGAGCTTCATGGCAGCAAGATCAAGTCTCTGTGGGACTAACAATGTATCAAAAGGAGCAATAGAAAGGCCCAAAGCATCAACAATGCGCGCAGCAATAATGCCTCCATAAATAGGTCCTCTAGCAGCTAGGCGACGAGCAATAAGAGCACCAAGGTTGTACATTTTGCTAACATCAAGCGCAGTAGCTAGGAAAGCCAAATGATAGTTTGAAATATTGCTAGTGTTCTCTCTACCAAGAATACTAGTGGCAAGATAGTAAGCAAAGTATCTAATAGCTGGGAGCTGAATATTTCTTATCTTGCCACGCTGGGCTGTGCGGTCATCATCATTGGTCACTCCTCGGTAGAGCTCTAGCAAATCAGCAGGTCGGTTCTGAATCTTCTTTGTTGTCCCAAACATGGTGATACCTAAGATGCAGCAAAATCTCTCCAAAGACATGGTGATACACTTATCATAAATTTTAAATGCAATAGATGGCTTGAAAGAGGAGTTAGTAAATTTAAAAATCTCAACAAAAATCTTTGTGAGCATAGCATATTGATTACTCTCATCAAGCATGTATGTAGTCAATCCAACCCTGTCAACAAGGAGTAAGAAATCATCAAGGATCCCTGCATCACTCAAAAAGTTAGTACAAGGGAAAGTCGATGGATGTGCATCTCCATCACCCCCCTCGTCACCAATGCTCGGTGAAATAAGATCTTCATTGTAGGATGTTCTAAATCGAGTAGTTGATCTCGAAGGCCTCGATGACCATGGTGCTTCTCTCTCAAAGATCTCTCCATAAGTGTGATTATCCATTTCCCTGCTCTGAAATTTTTAAGCAAACCTCATAAAAATAATTTTGAGACAAACAAATGTAGGGAACTACTATAGGGAGTTGCAAGAGGGTTAACATGAAAAAAAAACATATCTAAGCAATAGAACAAGCATGCAAACTCATTTAACCTGTCACCTATAGTGCTAAAATACTCAAGAAATACTCCACTAAACAAAATTCTACTTGGACAATCGAAGGAGTCACATACCGGAGAACAAATGTTCCAAATCTCAGCAGCAAAGATGGGCTGAGCAAGGAGATCAAAAATCGCGGGCAAGAACAGCAAGAACACGGGTTTGAGCTATGGAGTGAAGATATTTCGGGAGAGAGAGTGAAGTGGCTGGTGGAGAGGTAAGTGGAGGACCAAGGGCCCCACACCATGCCACGGCGCGGCCTGGCCCTGGCCGCGCCACCATGTGGTGTGGTGGCATGGTGGGTCCCCCTGGGGTGTCCCAGGTGCCTCTCTTCCCCATTTTTGACATAAAAATTGAAAAAGATTTTTCTCGAATTTTTCGAGAAACTTTATTTTCAAGGATTTTTCAGAAATTGACAAGAGATTAAAAACTCGGGAAAACGAATATGGAACGATAGAAAGCAAATCCAAACAAAGTCTACAACAGCTCTAAGATATTCTAGTATGAAACTAAATAGCGGAAACAAAAGTAGGTGAGATGGAAACATGAGTAAAGAAAAGTAAATGCGGTGAAAACATAGTTTTATTCGTTCAAAAACCGCTTTGTTAACAAGATTGATCAAGTCTTGTTACCAAACCAATTTTCTATGAAGGAAAACTTTGCATTTCACTAAAAGATTATGTTACCTCGACCTTGATAGGCATAGTTTCAACCATAACAATTATATATTCTTCCTTGGGCTTTAGCCTTGAACAATAAATTTCTCCGACTTTGATGGTCTCAATATTTTTGATTGAATTTAGACCAAATTTTCTATCAATCTTCTTGGGAAAATAAACCATGTGAAGCTAATCTTCCGGGAAATATGGCAACTCCAGCAATGAGCCTTCAGGTCCTGCAATTAACAAATAAAATTTGGGGCCAAGTTTGTTTCTCTAATTAGGTGTGCACGGAGGAATAGAAGGAGGTTCGTTCGACTTTATTTGACGGCAGAGATTTCGTGAACTACTGCACGGATAGAGTAACAAGTTGTACCGTAGAGGAGCTGCGTCCAGTGTAAGTCCCAACAACACGTCGCGTGCACTCGCCAACTGTACTTTATAAGCATACTACTACATAGACTTTCGGCTTACACAGATGCTTCGGCGTGCGTTCTCACCGAGTAACACGCACGATACAAACCAACCAAGTACCAAGCAGGTCCATCGATACTCACACACACATGTAGCAACTAGCCTCAGAATTGCCTTTTAAGTCTAGCTCGTACACGTACTATCGCAGGAAAACAAAACGCGGTTTGCCATCTCGTAACTTTATTTCTTGCATCTATGTAGGTTATATATTTGAAAAGGGATGTCGTGGATTTGTCTAGATATACATATATAAGAATATCTAAACAAATATGTGATATTCCTTTTTAGACGGAGAGAGTATATAGGTTACACGGGTAGGTAAGCTTTTGTAAAGAAAAATAATTAAAGAGATCTAAGAGTAATAAAAAATATGTTCTCGGACAACCTAGCAAACGCTGCAAACACTAGAGCGAGCCGAAGGGGAGCCACCGTCCTTGCCCCTCTGTCATCGGAACCGGGCAATGGTTGTTGTGGTAGATCTTGGTGTATTAGACATAAAAAACTCATTATGCCAAGGCCCAAAGAACCAACAAACTAGAGTAACAACCATTATCAAAGATAAGAATCATTGATCAGAAGGACAAGACTTGCAACCACACCAACTGACATGAACAGTGACTAGCTCACAGGAAATCAGCAGGAAAGACAACTCCACATGCCATCTGCTAGCACTAGGCGCACCACCTGAACGTGTATAGGACAGGAGGCCTTATTCTCACTTCAAGATGTAGATTCTACCTCACCATCCTGAAGAAGACACTACAAATACCTTAAAAAATGGAAACCTCCCTCCCGCGAGACGTTGTGGTCCATCACACCTCCAACTCCAAGGCCCCAAAAGAGATATATTGTGTCCCCGTAGAAAACATATACAATGTGAGTTGGCTGCAAGAGCATAAGACAAATGTAAATGTTTGAGAGATAACTCGACATAGCCAATTGCCTTTGTACTTGGTCTATATGTGTGTATTCTTTAGAGAAAGAAAATAGAGATGTTGTTAAGAAGAACAGATGAGCTGAGTGATTCTGAGGTCCAAGTCTATGTTTTCATCGAGCTACACCATGAGCAGAGAAAGATACGATGCCCGGGAAGGACCTGTGTGGTATCTCTCCGCTCCGTCAGATACGCCGGAGCTCGGGAGCTCGGTTTGCGGCACTCCCCCAAAATATATTGTAGCTCCTTCGGTTCCTAGAGCATTGTTGGAGGAGCGGAGGACTGATACGTCTCAAACATATCTATAATTTTTGATGCTCCATGCTTGTTTATACACCATTTGCTTTGTGTTTTGTTACATTTCATGGCGTTTTTATGCATTTTCCGGAACTAACCTATTAACAAGATGCCACAGTGCCAGTTCCCTATTTTCTGTTGTTTTTGTGTTTCAGAAAAGCTACACGGGAAATATTCTCGGAATTGGACAAAACAAAAGCCGAACCTCCTATTTTTAACCAAGCTTCGCAAAGACCGAAGATGAGACAGAGGGGTGCCAGGGGCCAGCCACACCATGGGGTGGCACGGCCCAGCCCCTGGCCACGCCACAAGGTGGTGAGGCCACCTGGCCCATCTACTGACGCTGCCCTTTCGCCTATATATTCCCCTTGATGGAAAAAACCAAAAGGACGGATTGCTTTTCCTCGAAACAAACTGCAAGCCGCCGTCGTCGTCGAAGCGAGATCGGGAGGATCCAGGAGCTCTTCCCAGCACCCTGCCGGAGAGGGGAATCCCTACCGGAGGCCTTCTCCACCACCATGGTCACCTCCGGAGTGATGTGTGAGTAGTCTACCTTGGACTACGGGTCCATAGCAGTAGCTAGATGGTTGTCTCCTCCACCATGTGCTTCATGTTTAGATCTTGTGAGCTGCCCTACATAATCAAGATCATCTTTGTGTAATTCTACATGTTGTGTTTATTGGGATCCGATGAGTATTGGTACTATGTCAAGTTGATGTGTTGAATTATATATCTTTATGTTATCTCTATGTCGTTTATGATCTTGCATGCTCTCCGTTGCTAGTAGATATCTTGGCCGAGTATATGCTAGTGACTCTAAGAGGGATTATTATATGCTCGATAGTTGGGTTCATGCCTCTAGTATTCTGGGGGAGTGATAGAAACCTCTAAGGTTGTAGATGTGCTGTTGCCACTAGGGAGAAAACAACATTCTTGTATCCAAAGACATTTACTTTGTTTACTTTACGCACTTTGCTTAATGCAGTTATCCGTTGTTCACAACTTAATACCCGATGGTTGCTCGGACGACATCTGGAGGGTGGATTATTAGTCATAGATGCAGTTGGATTATGGTCTATGTATTTTATCGTAATGCCCAGAGTGAATCTCATAGTGATCCTCATGACATATGTACGTTATCTTTATTCAATCAATTGCCCAACTATAATTTGTTTACCCAGCATGTTGTTATTTATCTTATGCAGAGACGCCACTAGTGAACTGTGGACCCCGGTCCAATTTCCTTTACATTTCTATTACCGTTTACTTTTACTCGTTTATTTACATTCTCGCATACTATTACCTTTTACCACTCGATACGCTTAATCCTTTGTTTACAGCAAACCGGTGAGATTGACAACCTCATCGTAAGTTGGAGCAAAGTACTTTGTTGTGTTGTGTGCAGGTTCCACATTGCTGCTAGGTGAAGAAGCTCCTACGTCAACTACGCACCGGCATTTTCTGGCGCCATTGTCCGGAGTGTCGTGAAGCTAGCAAGCATCACCTTCTGAAATTTGGCTTTCTCCTACTGGTTCGATAAACCTTGGTTTCATAACTGAGGGAAACTTGCTGCTGTTCTCCTCATACCTTCCTCTTGGGGTTCCCAACTGGGTGCTTAACATGCACTTATCAAGCATTTTTCTGGCGCCGTTGCCGGGGAGAAAGAAGATTTCTGCAAGGGGAGTCTCTCACGCTCAACCTTTTACTTTGTTTTTGTTTTGCTTTATTTTATTTTTGCTTGCATCTTTTTATCAAAAATACAAAAAAGTAGTTCCTTTATAGTTGCTTTTACTTATCTGCTTTTTAGTCTTGGTATAATGAGTAGTCCTGAAGTTGAGGTTCATACTTTTAAGCAACAGGGGGAGAGAGTTTGAAAGATGCTTGGTACCGAATTAGCAATGCTCATCATAGGTGTACAAAGAAGCATTCTACCATGATCCTCCTTAAAAAAATTATGTTGGTATATCTAGTTGGAATAGGTACGTTCTTGATACTCTTGCAGGAGGTAATTTTCTGGGTACTCCCGCTTTAGAAGCGTGCACTTTAATTGAAAGTTTAGTGGGAGTACCACCTATCCATGTTGTTAAAACTGAGGTCACTTTGGATGAAGTTTTAGAAAACTTAGCTCTTTAGAAAAAAGTTTGCCAAATATCCTTGATAACGCTAGCCAGGTTAATGAATCGATAGAAAGTATCGGTAAGAGAATCACCATTTTAGAGGCTAGTACTACTCTTGATAATCAAAACCTTAGGATGGGTAAACTAGAGGAGTCTATGGAAACTTTAAGTTCTATTTTCTCTTCTCTTAAATTTAAGAAGGAGAAAGCTTTTGTTGGAAAAGAGCAAAAATTTATGTATGTTCCCAAGGTGTCTGTGCCTAAACCGCAGCATGTTTTTAAGATTGGTGTGGTGACCCAGCATACCACTGCATGTGTAGTATGCAAGTCGTTGACATAACACCAATGAAACACCGTCTCACTAGTATTACATCGATCAGAGTGGTACAACAGAAACATCGCAGGTCCAAGGTATGTCTATAGGATTACAATTTTCAGCATACAGAAGATCTTCAGAACCTCCTCAACAGGTAGAGGTTTAGTTCTGGCGATTACAATCGAGAAAGAATAAGCTGAAGACTAAACTAGAGCTACAACTAATGCAGTTGGCTTTCTACAGAATTACCCTAACTACTACGGTTCTAGGATTAGGGAATTGGTTCCCTTCTACTCCTATTCTAGTTTTCCACCAGGCTTGACATAGGTGTTGACTTCATTGATAACTCTGACATTGGTCGAGGTCTTCATCTTCATCTTTAGTGTCTCAAGGTTGCCTCCTTGTGTTGCCTCCAATCTAAGCAAGGGTTACGAGGGAGTGGGGTGAGTAACGAGCGTTACCCAGCAAGTTCATATAAGGAATAAGGTGTTTAATGCACTATCTACAGCCTTAGACCCAAGAGTCGTTTGGCAATGCAAGTTTTTGTAAACATTTCTTCAAGAGGTTGCTTTTATTCAAAAGAACTATGTCCGTCAGCCTTAACAGGTTGATTAGAGCTTCGATGGGCTCCTTTCCTGCCGCGTTCGCAGCTCCTTCCCGGAACAGGGAGTATCCAGATACTTTCTTACACTCTGCAGAGGTGGTCACTTGTACCCATGAGAGATCAAAGCCTTGTTGCACAACCGAGCAGCTGGCATCGTCCACACTTCCTTGGTGTGGGGCCTAGTCTTGTGATCCAAGCCAATCACCGTTCTTCTCCGCGACCCCGCAGACCCACCCATTTGTAAGTCCATCCTCTCCTATACCACATATGTAGACTGATTGGCGCACTGGTCCTCACCTATACACTATGGACGCCACCATAGGTAGACTGTTCCGGACCCCGGTGCCCGCTCCTATACAATATGGGTAGCCTGATCCGGATGACTCTTACAATCCATTATAGATCAATTAGCAAGTCTGTCTCCCCCTATACTATAGGTAGACTAGCAGGAAACACCTTTCCCCCCTTTACCGTATAGTAGCCTAGGCAAGACAACCCTCGCTACTGATCCGTTGGCACGCGAGAGGGAAAAGATACAGCTGACTTCTCCGTCCCATTCCAGATCTCATGGTTGACCATAATTTACTGCGCTAGAATCACTGGTGACATTGGTTGTTAAGTCCTAGGGTTCACTTTCCCGAACAAATGGAACCTCCACCACAACAATCATACCCCGGTTCCATTTGCCAGCCATCCTAGGTTACCACCACTCAGGTCGATAACCAGCTAATCATGTTAATTATGAAAAGAGAACCTTTTGCTTTTCAATGCAGTAATAATCATACCACCGGTATATTTGCAAGTACTTTGCTAAAAGTAATCAAGAGATATGAGCAAGAGTGAACTTGCCTTTCTGACTGCAAGATTATGCGAGTCAGGGTCTTCGATACGATAGAAATCTCAATTCTGAAATAGCAATCATCATCCGGTAGGGATGATGTTAGAAATCTGCAGCATGATATGCATAAGATATGATATGCTTTACTCTAAGCATACCCTAACCCCGATGATTTGTTATCATTGAGTTATGGTGATTTATTTATGATGCGTTGCACTTTTAAATCACACCATAACATGGTTGTTAAGCATTTTAGGTTAGATCACTATCAGGTGCTATTAAAAGAATAAGACTTTAACAAGAGCTATTGTTTTAGGGTGTTATAATCATTCCTTGCTACAAGAGAATGATGGTTGATGGTGAAGACATGAAGGTAACACTTTTAAGTTATATCTTATAATTAGCAAGCACTTGGTTGATCATGGATATACAAAGTCAAAGTAAAGTATATACATAGTAACATCTAAGTAGTTCTAGGGTTGACAACAATCTTAACCTAACCAGGCAATTGTTATCAGAAAGCATATGGTTTGGTGAAATGCTTACTTGATATGTTCTTAAAAGAATAACTTTTGAAGAACATATCTCACAATGGACATTTAGTAAAAAATTACCTTTTAGTGGTCATTTAATTTATAAGAAGGTTGAAGTGATTAATAAAACACAAGTTCCTTTATTATTAGCTAGTAGGGTTTGAATCACAATTTTAAATGATTCTTAAAATTGAGTTAGCAGTTTTGAAACAATTGTTAATCAATAGATTATAGTTGAAAATAGAGTCTAAACTCAAGTTGATGCTTATTTAAGAGTTATCCTAATTTCTTATCATTTAAGAAAATAGTTTTAGGATTTAAGTCAAATTTTAATGATTTAAAATTGACCTAGAAGTTTTAAATTTAACTTCTACTGAAACAATAGTTGAAATAACAATATTAGAGTTAAGAAATAATTCTGATACAAGTTTATGATTTTTCCCAAATTTTACTACATTAAATTTGTTTTAGAAAAATCATTTTAGGGATTAAAATCCTAATATTAAAGTTTTAGGATTAATATTTAATAATAACAAAATGTTAATTGGAATAACAATATTGAAGTAGTCAAACTTTTAATTGGTATTTGAAAACTTGGTTTGAATCTTATATTTACTAATTGGAGGCACCAAACGAGTCACCACATTAATCCTAGAAGTTACGAGTTTTTGTCCGTCCGATCTATTTGCGATTGTCTCTGTCACCGTTGGATAAAGCGTGGAACGCACACACCAATGTGAGTCGTGCGCTACTTGGTCTATCCATATAGAAAACAAAGGAAAAAAATGTGGGCGTCGTCTTCTCTTCCTAGGTTTTATACGAGAGGAAGTGCATCTATCTAATTACTTGGCCTGCCGCCGATTGACACAGCCATTGCATGGCTCCCCATGCGGTATTTTGCTGCATATTCACGTACGTTATCCGTAATCTGCTCCAAAACAAGTTTCATTGATATCTCAGGTAAGCAACGTGATGTTTTCTTCCATGTATGATCCATGTCCTATTTTGATTTGGAAGAGGTGTTATCACGCATATTTTTACGGATTATCTCGCGGCGCCCCGTCGGCGATTGTGTCTGAGATAGAAGATGCCCTGTTCTGGATCGATTGTTATTGATGCAAGAGGAGATCATGCCTGGAGATGCTACTCGATGAGGATGCCATGGAGGTGCTGAAGCGGTCTGGTGATGATGTAGTTCGTTATAAGGGCACACTGTTCAATTTGTCGGCCATTACTAATGCCCCGACTCAACAAGTCAGTAATCCCATATCTCTTTTTTTTAACTCAGTAATCCCAATCTGTTTCTCCAAACCGTCTTATTTCTCATCAAATCCGGCCAAAATCGCCTAGATTTCTTATGTCACATCAGTAGAAGATAGGCATGGAGGGTCCATTTCTCAGTACTCCTCTTGGCTCTGTTCTACTTTCTGGGAAAAGATAAGGTCGACAATTAAATTAATTTGTCATCTATGAAATCTGGGAAAAGATTTGAGGTCGCCAATTAAATTTATTTGTCATCTATGAAATAAACCCTAAAATCGGTCATATTTGTTTTTGTAACATGAGAAATAGTTCCCTTCACATTTTTTAAGCATCAGAATGTATGCGCAGTGTTTATTGTAATGTTTTGCTTTTCCTTGATACTGGAATTGTTTATCAAACATTTGGTGACATCTTGAACTAGAGTTTTAATGTGAGGTGGGCTAATTTATATTCACTCGACCTCTGGCGATGTGGATTTACCATCCGCGAGCTACCCCTCCATGACTCCAACTACAGCTATTGCTCCGTGAATCTCCTTCACGACTCCTCTCCATCTCACACAACAACATCTAGAATTTTAGATCCTATAGTGATATTGGGGACACCTCAAAACTGAGAGGAACGGGTTCTTCTAGAGAGTCAATCTTTATTTTTTCAATTTCAATAGATAGAAGAGTGAGGGGACATGAATGTCAGGAGTTGGTGCGTGTATATACTGGACATAGATAGATGATGAAGTGTGAATAGTTATTACTCCCTCCGTTCAGAAATATAAGATGTTTTAGGTTTATGAAGTGAATGTATCTAGACATCTTTTAGTGTATAGATTCGCTCGAATCTATATACTAAAAGATGTCTAGATACATTCACTTCACAAACCTAAAACATCTTATATTTCCGGACGGAGGGAGTAGTACATAGAGTATGGTAGATGTATAATTTATGGATTTTTTATTTTAAAAAGGACCGCTACTTGAAGTTCTTTTTAATCCCCTCCCCCCAAAAAAATGCAAATCTATACTCATATATCCTATACTGGATAAAACATATTTGTAGTCATAAAAAATACACTTGAGTAAAGGAGTTATTTATATGGATAAAGAATACAAGGTTCCTAAGATTGAATATAAAAAATACAACATATACGAAAACACATAAGCTAATCTTGCCCGTGCAGGTGCACGGGTTGACGACTAGTTATTATAATTGGATTTGAATTCAAAATGCAAATACTACTTAAACAAGTTTTCAAATTTAGTTCAAAATTATTTCACACAAGCATGCAAGGTTATAATCTAAATAGATATATTATGTTATTGTGATCAATTTGGTATATTATTTGTATTTTTCTGATTTAAAACGAAATAGTTATGATTTTTCTAAGATTTGACTATTTTCTGGAATTTTTAATTTAACACAGAAACTTTTGATACCGAGGGGGTATCTAGCCTATCAGGCTGACTGGTGGGGCTGTGGCCAGGTCAGATGCCACGCGGCATTGAACAGTCAACAAGTTGACTGGGGGCTAGACCTCGCCGCCAGCGAGCAAAGCGACGACGGCGACGCCGATTTAGGGTTCCCAGAGATGAATGGATAGGCGCGACCGAACCAGAACGAAACGATCCTGTTATTCATAATTGAATGATTATCAACTGATGTTGTATTAATTGTTTAGAAGTTTTAACTTCCAAAGTTCATATTTGAAATGATCCTGTTATTGTGAATTATGCACATTATCCTATCTTATTTGTTCCTATTATCAGTTGTGCTCAAAATATCCAAAGTTAGCAAAGGTCATGTTCAAACTTTGAATGATTTTATTTGATTTCACCAAGGCATGATCATAAGAGTTTCAAAATGGTCATAGTTAATTTTATTCAAATAGTTTGAACTATTTAATGTAATGTAAATGAGCTTAGTTTTGCTATATCCCATATAGTTAATAAGTTATGATTTAAATAAGAATGTGTGGCTTTTATGCACTTTAGACCTTGTGGTTTACCAATTTTGGTAACAAGTTAAAGAGTGAATTAAATTATAACCAGAAGTACTGGATAATTAGTTAAGTAGTTAAACTCTATTGTAAACTCCTCTAACCATCTTGGTACTAGGTTAGTCTTTCCCTCTTCTGAAGCTTCTGAATTATACCCTATGGTTCTATCTCAAGAGATAGGAATGATATTGGATTTGATATAGACTCTCTCCTTGTTCTGGAGATAAATAGATTTAGATGGGAAAGATTATGATAATCAAGGTATGAAAACAAAGTAGATTAAGAGTCAAGGTAAGACTTGTGTTGTCTTCCTTTAAGCTAGGAATGGCTTCAATGATTTGGTTTAAGAAATACCATGGTGATCATGGTAGAATTGGTTATAAGGTCCTAAAATGATATGTTAACATATTAATCCTACCTCACATTTATCTCCTTTAATTGTTGTTATTATCTCTACCCAAAACAAGGTTGTTAACAAAGGTCATGTCGAAGTTTATCGCACTTCAGTTGATGAGCTACTTCAATTCCATCAACTCAAGAGAAGCTTCAATCACTTTGACAAGTTTTATTTAAAAGCGCGAAAATTTCCCAGATTTTCTATGCATGAATGCAATGCACACTTCTGTGTTCTCTTTATTTCTAGCCTCACATCCTGGGATGTTACAATTGGTAAGACTTTTAGTTCAACTAAGAGTGACTAGCAGGTTGAATCATCTTAGGGAACTTCTAAAGTGCCCAGTGTGGTAAGTGGTGCTCTTGAGGAAACAGTTGATCTTAATGCCTCATTTGATAATACTTGATTTGCATTTTCTGTGCCTAGCTCAAAGGCGTTAGAGAAAAGCACTCTTGGGAGATAACCCAATGTTTTCCTTTTAGTACTTTTTCTTTTATTTGAGTCTTGGAAGTTATTACTACTGTAATGACCCTCCTTATCATTTTTATTTCATTTTTGTGCCAAGAAGAACCTCTAATTTGAGGGAGGTAAGATTTGGGGAAGTTGCTGTCCTGAAACAGATTTCTGCTCTGCACCATAAAAATTCCAGAAAATTCTCAGAATATCTTTTTGATCTGAAATTTCTTGAGCATATGACCCAGGTTATATCCATACTTTCATTAGTTTTGCACTTTTCGATTTGAGCAACCGAAAGTCCTCGAAAAAATCGACCTTTGTCAGCTGTTCTGTTTTGACAGATTTCTGCCACTATTTGTGTTTGCCTCTCGATCGCTTTCTTTTTGAGTTCTTTTGATCATGGAACTTTTGATGAAGTTGCTACAGTAGTATGCTTTATATGTGGTGTTTTTTAGTTTGAAACTGAACCAAAAAGGGTTGATTTACTATTATATTTATGCTAACATTGCTAATAGAATTGTGTGAAGTTTTGTATGAAGGAAGTTTTCAAGTGTAGGGAATGGAGAGTGATGAGATGAGATAAAGTATGGACAAAAGCTCAAGCTTGGGGATGCCCATGTGTAACATCCCAAGATTTTTATCAAATTTTGGAGGGAAATTTTTTGTTTTTGTTTTGTTGTGTTGATTGAAATTTCACAGGGATTTAAAACTTTTGAGATTATTTAAAAGCTCTATTATAAAAACTAATTTAAAACTTTCTATTATTCTTGAAGAACTCATCTGAGAAAACAAGATTTCAAAGTATTATTTTGTTTTGATTTAAAACCTATGCAAGCTTGCTTGCAAAGGAGTGATTTTCAAAATGTGATATCTTTTAAAGGATTACATTTCTAAAACATTGTTTGAAAATAGATTTCAAAATGTTATTTATAAAATATATATCCTCTGATTTTAAAAGGATTAGTTGAAAACCCTATATCTATTTTTGTATTATGCAAGCAAAGCCTTTTTGCTAAACTTATAAAGCCTTTTTGAAAATCTTGTTTTATTTTGGGAAAACATGTTTCTTACTGGGTTAAAACATTGTGTTGAATTTTAGAAAAATTTAGAAATTGGTTTGAGCTCATTTGGAGCTAAAATGAAAAAGTTATAAGACAAACCAGAAAATAAAAAGGAAAAGGTTTTAAACAAAAAAAAAGAGAAAGGGCAACTACTGGGCCGACCCGGGAAGGACCAACCCAGCAGCCGCCGAACCAACCCGCAAACCCCTTCCTCCCTCTTTCTTTTCTTTTCTTTTTCATTTACCGCTGACAGGTGGGACCCACCTAACAGGTCGTCTTCCACCTTGGTCCGGCCAGCACCCGAAACTGCCGCCGATTAACGCCTCTTGATTCCGTCCGTTTCCTGGCATTAAATCGAGCAACGCGACCTCCCTATAAATCCCCTACTCCTCCTCTCTCGTCCCTCTCCTTTCCCCTTTGAAACGACGCCGCCAGGCCGTGCAAATTTCCCGCCGGAGTGCTGCAGCAAGTCCGACCATCGACGGTGAAATACGCCGGGTACTGAGAGCTCCGTGCTCTCCCTTCGGTTTCCCTCCTTCCCCCTATCTCCCGCGCAACCACTGAGACATTTTTTTTGGTTTAATCTCGCAGTGGTCCGGGTCTTCCGACGACAACCGAAGCCACCGTCGTCTTCAGTCACACCTCGACCTCGTCACAGGAAGAATCGGAGACGCCGACCAAGTTTTCGAGCTCGCCGACCTCTTCTGCATCGCGTCCGCGTCTTCCTCGTCGTCGCGGTGCACCGTAGCAAGCTCGCCGTCAACTTCCAGTGCCGCCCTCGCCGGGAATTCATCGCCAGAAACCTAGGTCGCCGGTGAGCATCTTTCCCCTTTCATTTTAGCCACTGGATCTTGATCCAACATCCCATATTGATCACTTAAATGAAGCGGTATAGGATGATCTGGTGCATCCATCCATCTTTTAATCCAACGGCCTCAGTTCCTGATCCGAACGAAACGGTACCAGGCAATCAGTAGCTGCCACGTGTCGGTCTCCAAATCAAACAGAGATCAAAATAGAATTTAGAAACCAGATTATGTTCAAATCTTGTAAAATTCATAACTTTCATTCTGTAAGTCCAAAAATAGCAAATAATATCTCGTTGGAATCCTTAGGAAGTGTAGAATCCAGTAGCACAATAAAACTTCATATTTTATGGGTTCAATTTGAAACTATTTTCAAATTGGAATCAAAATCTCTGTTAGCATGTTTAATTCATATCCTTAGAACCAAGTGTCCAAAAATTACAAATTTGTAGTCTCTGGAATCCTCTCAACTTATAGAACATCATAGGATCAAGAAAATCCAAATTTGATACGTGCACACACTTTGTGCATTCAAATTTGTCCAAATCACTATTTTGATCATAGTTTGAATTCTATAACTTATTTTAGGATGATTCCACTTGCAGTGACTTTGTCTTACTGCAAGCTATCCATTATCATCACTTCCAAATTTTATTGAGACACTTCACAATTATTCAAATTTAAATATGAGGATTTGAGTAATTTCTACTATAGGAATAAAACTTTTTCTTTTAGCAATGTTTCCTTCCACCATAGCAAATCTTATAATCATACCTAGTCATCAATGTTATCTAAATAACATCTTGATCAAGATCATATTCACTTAGACCTATCTTGTATAGTACCCACTTATTCAAATTACAAATGTGTCATTTGAGTAAAGTGTGATACTTTCAATCTTAGTTTCTACCTTTGCTACTATGGTATTGATCAAATCGACATCATAGTACTTAACCCAATCCCATTTACACATTAAGAACCTTAAGCCATGTTTTCAAACATCATCTATACATATCCATTACCTATAGCCATTTACTCATGTCTACTCAATCTTAGCCTTGCATTGAACTATTCAATTTGCATTTGAGTTAATTGAGTACTTCAATGTTATAAGAATACTAGCCTAAGCTTAAGTGTAATATATACTATTTAAGAATAATTGTTGTCACACTTATTCAATAGTATTGCTATTGCACTATTTTGTCTCTTATGTGATTTACCCACATGAGATATTCCAAGATTCAATATGCTTTGATAAAGCATAAAGATCTCACTCATTATATTTTGCCTAATTCATGTATGTACTCAAATTGCAATTGTGCTACTTGAGTAGAATATGAATTCATCTCAAACCTAAATCCTATTAATGTGGAGTTATTATAACCCATACCATAGTATGAGTTATACACCATATTGATCAATGAACCATTTGAGCCATGTCCTCAAATATCAATCATTCATATCCAATCCCATGCCTACTTAGTTCTGCTCACATGTATGGAACTATTCAACTTGCAAATGTGCTAATTGAGTAGTTCACGCATTCTTAAAGCATAAAAACTTCATCAATTACATTTCGCCTAGTCCAATTATCTCTCAAATCATTTTGATCTTTCCCAACTAAGCTCTTACAATCCCTAATCAATTGCCAAATCTTTCTATCATAACCTATCAATAAATCTAAATCCTTAAACAAACACTTTTTCAATTGCTTGATTTGTTTGTTTATGCTTGTTTGGAGTGTTTATGTTATGTTATTCCTGTGCTATAGTTTGTGCGGAGGACTACGTGCTTAGTTGAGGGAAGAGAAACATCGTGAACCTCAAAAAGGCAAGTGACACACATTCTTGACCTACGTTTCAAATACTGCATTAGTGTTTTTAATGTAGTATGCATGATAGGTGTTCAAATATTTTCAGTTGCAAAGACTTTGCAAATGCTTAGATCCTAGTAGTGTGAAGCTATCCCTCAAACTCTACCTTGCTAGGATTGAATATCAAATTTATGAAAATGATGATGCCAATGCCATGCTGTGTATGATTTGTAAAGATGAAAATTAATAACCCAATGAACCACCTGGGTGCAATCTTGTGGCTACTCAGGGCCACACACCTGGCTATCAACCCAGGACATGTGTGGTGGTTATCACCTGAGAGTACACAACTCAGGACTGCACACCTGGCTATCAACCCAGGACATGTGTGGTGGTTATCACCTGAGAGTACTTTGTATTGGTTGTACCTAGGAATAGAGAGAGGACATGTCGCGCAAAAGGAATCTCATCACCATTTCAGAATAATTAAAACTTGAATAGTGACTACTTAGGGCTACACACCTGACTATCAACTCAGGACATGTGTGGTGGTTATCACCTAAGGGTCCTCACCAATCCTGAGACTAGCTACTTAGGGCTACAGACCTGACTATCAACTCAGGACTTGTGTGGTGGTTATCACCTAAGGGTTATCTTGGGGCTTTAATTGAACCAAACTTGAATAGTGACTACTTAGGGCTACACACCTGACTATCAACTCAGGACATGTGTGGTGGTTATCACCTAAGGGTCCTCACCAATCCTGAGACTAACTACTTAGGGCTACACACCTGACTATCAACTCAGGACATGTGTGGTGGTTATCACCTAAGGGTTATCTTGGGGCTTTAATTGAACCAAGCTACTCAGGGCCATATACCTGGCTATCAACCCATGGTATGTGGTGGTTATCACCTGAGAGTTATTCGTGTTTTGTTGAGTTACTACCCAGAGCTACACAACTTGGCTATCAACCCAAGGTTTGTGTGGTGGTTATCATCTGGGAGTTACCTTGACCCTAAAGAAAAATATGAATGTTTTAAAAATGTTTTGATAGGATAAAACTTGCTTTATGCAATTCAGCCTTTGAGATCCACCAGCCAAATGTCATGTAGTATAGTCTTTCCATAAAATGCCACCAAATATGTGTCATTTGCCAGTACATCATTGTACTGACCCCTCTGGGGCTGCATATTCAAACGTGCAGGTTTTATTTCGAGTAAGGAACCAGGAGTAGGATCTCGAGACTACATTCCAACATGTCTGCCTGTGGCACGTGATGAAGGATGGAGGCTCACTGCAACTATGCTTTATGCTGTGTACTCGTAAGATTGAAGACCTATGTAACTGGTTTTACGTTGTAATATTGATGCTATTGCAATGATTACTTATTTTGTACTGTGGTGCTATCTACTGATCCAGGGAATGGCACTTAACACAGGAGTTCTGCCTTTAGCAAAAGGCGGGGCGCTAAACCATGTCACCCCAAGAAATATCCAAGAGGTACAAGCGTCAAAGCTTGGGGATGCCCCCGAGGCACCCCTTCTTCATCGGCAAAAATCAGGTCACCTTTCAACACACTATATTTTTATTGCTTCATATTCTATGCATTTTTCTTGGAGCGTCTTTACTTTTGCTTTCAGTTTTCTTTTGTTTTGTTTGCTTCAATAAATGGTTCGACCCCAACGAATTTCTTTTGGAGGATATGTACTTCATTTTTCATTTGCCAAGAACACTCTAGTTTTCACTCTTATCGTTCAACGAGTGTTCTCTATTTCTAGAACTGCGTTTAGCTTTCGTTTTTTGCCTTGATTTTTGTTCAGATCTTGTTTTATCTTTGCATCAAGGTGTATTTAGAACACTGGTCTATGTTGGTGTTCATCAAAATAATTGTTTCAAAAAGGTTTGAATGGTGTTGGAAAAGAGAAAAACTTTCATGCAAAAAAGTGGTACAAAAAGGAGCTTGTTTAGACTACAGCTTAGACTTTTACATGCCATGCTTGATGTCGTTTTGATAGTATGCTTAGTAGTTTTTGCTGTAGCATGACTTGTCTCAAATGACCGAGATTGCTTAATGAGCCTTTGAAAAAATCATACATTATTTTTATTATATGGAAGCATTTATTTGGTTTTCTCCTTGATGCTTTATTTGGGTTGAATTGGCGCATGCTTACAACTTGTTTGACTCTTACAAAGTTGCCATAAGCCTCTATGATCATTTGGTTTTTGACTTGTGATGACATTTTATGCTTCTTTTAATAATGTTTTGTCACTATGCATGATTATGGCCGTTATTGCTCTCTTAGTTGGTCGCTCCCAGTCTTTTGCTAGCCTTCATTTTGTATTGAGTATGAGCTCTACTCGTGCATCCAACTCCCCAAAAACTAAGTTATGCCTATGTGTCCACTATAAATTCCTATGCATGGTATTTGCAAGCCATTCCAAGTAAATTTTCATGTGCTACCTTTCAAAAAACCTTCAAAATACTTCTCATTTTGTGACACTGTTTTCAGCTCATGGGGACGTAGTGGTCGGATTTGCTATCTTCCATATTGTTTTATTCCAAAAAGAAAAAAGGGGAAAAAGAAAAGAAAAAAAGGGCACTCCTCCATGGTATGTGAATGTTGGTGGGCACCCGATGGAATCGGTTAGCCATGGTTTGTAAAAGGAAAAAGGTGGGGAGGAGTGCCAAGCTTTATAAAAGAGCACCAAAGTGCCAATCTCTCTCAAAACTTGCTTTTTTGTATGGAAGATAGTAAGAACCCCATTGCCAGTCGTTGACAAAGACAACCACCTCTCAAAACCCAATTTTTATCTCTCTCTTTTATAAATGAAAAGCTCTAACACATGTTTAATCCCTGCTTCCCTCTGCGAAGGGCCTTTCTTTTACTTTTATGTTGAGTCTCCACCTTCTACCTTTATGCACCGTCTAAGAGAGCATAGTTGCCATTCTGAGTTTAATGTGCATAGTCCCAAAGTTTATCATCGATTGATTCATGATTATGGTTTTGCTTGTTCTTAAATTATTTGTATCTGGTCGCCCTCTTAAACTTGAAGGTGTCCTATGCATTTATGTTTTGCTATTCCATGAAGGACAAGCTGAAAACCATTTGATATGTTTTTCCATATGATTTGAACACACGTTTGACTTCAATGTTTCATTACTCATAATCTTTCGTTTGTGTTTCTTTTCATGTTATAACATGGTTGCTAAGTTTTTATTGTCAAGATCATGTCTCTTATGCCCATGTTTTAAGTTCTTTGATCCCAGCACTCAATGCTTTACATTGTTGATCAAGATTGTGATGGTGCATGTCACCTCAAAAAATTATTCTTTTGTTATCACTTACCTACTCGAGGACGAGCAGGAGTTAAGCTTGGGGATGCTTGATACGTCTCAAACGTATCTATAATTTTTGATGCTCCATGCTTGTTTACACACCATTTGCTTTGTGTTTTGTTACACTTCGTGGCATTTTTACGGAACTAACCTACTAACGAGATGCCACAGTGCCAGTTCCTGTTTTCTGCTGTTTTTGTGTTTCAGAAAAGCTACAAAGGAAATATTCTCGGAATTGGACGAAACAAAAGCCGAACCTCCTATTTTTACCAAAGCTTCGCAAAGACCGAAGATGAGACGGAGGGGGGCCAGGGGCCAGCCACACCATGGGTTGGTGCGGCCTAGCCCCTGGCCGCACCACCAGGTGGTGAGGCCACCTGGCCCACCTCCCGATGCTGCCCTTTCGCCTATATATTCTCCTTGACGGGAAAAACCTAAAGGACGGATCGCTTTTCCTTGAAACATACTGTAAGCCATCGCCGTCATCGAAGCGAGATCGGGAGGATCCAGGAGCTCTTCCCGGCACCCTGTCGGAGAGGGGAATCCCTGTCGGAGGCCTTCTCCACCACCATGGTCGCCTCCGGAGTGATGCGTGAGTAGTCTACCTTGGACTACGGGTCCATAGCAGTAGCTAGATGGTTATCTCCTCCACCATGTGCTTCATGTTTAGATCTTGTGAGCTGCCCTACATGATCAAGATCATCTTTGTGTAATTCTGCATGTTGTGTTTGTTGGGATCCGATGAGTATTGGTACTATGTCAAGTTGATGTGCTGAATTATATATCTTTATGTTATTTCTATGTTGTTTATGATCTTGCATGCTCTCCATTGCTAGTAGATATCTTGGCCGAGTAGATGCTAGTGACTCCAAGAGAGAGTATTTATGCTCGATAGTTGGGTTCATGCCTCTAGTAATCTGGGGGAGTGACAGAAACCTCTAAGGTTGTAGATGTGCTGTTGCCACTAGGAAGAAAACAACATTCTTGTGTCCAAGGACATTTGCTTTGTTTACTTTACGCACTTTGCTTAATGCAGTTATCCATTGTTCGCAACTTAATACTCGATGGTTGGTCGGACGACATCCGGAGGGTGGATTATTAGTCATAGATGTAGTTGGATTACGGTCTATGTATTTTGTCATAATGCCCAGAGTGAATCTCATAGTGATCCTCATGACATATGTACGTTATCTTTATTCTATCAATTGCCCAACTGTAATTTGTTTACCCAGCATGTTGTTATTTATCTTATGGAGAGACGCTACTAGTGAACTGTGGGTCCCGGTCCAATTTCCTTTACATTGCTATTACCGTTTACTTTTACTCATTTATTTACATTCTCGCATACTATTATCTTTTACCACTCGATACACTTAATCCTTTGTTTATAGCAAACTGGTGAGATTGACAACCTCATTGTAAGTTGGGGCAAATTACTTGGTTGTGTTGTGTGCAGGTTCCACGTTGCTGCTAGGTGAAGAAGCTCCTACGTTAACTACGCACCAGCATTTTCTGGCGCCGTTGTCCGGAGTGTCGCAAAGCTAGCAAGCATCACCTTATGAAGTTTGGCTTTCTCCTACTGGTTCGATAAACCTTGGTTTCACAACTGAGGAAAACTTGCTGCTGTGCTCCTCATACCTTCCTCTTGGGGTTCCCAACTGGGTGCTTAACACACACTTATCAAGGACATCTGAATGATACCTATGTTGTGCCCCCAAAGACAACGAGTTGATGGCCATGGCTTAGAGCACATTGTCATAAGAAACTCATTGTCCATGTACAAGTGGTTGAAGGTGTTATTGTGAATCATGGAGTGATGCAAGTGGCTTGACACTTCAGAAGATGAAAAACACATTGACGACCTTATAGGCGGGCATAAGCATAATGAATTGATGTGGAGATTTTTAGATGTATGAGAAAGTGCATAGCGTAACGACGATGTGAAGGAAGTGGAGTGTTGTAGTACAAATTAGTGCAATGGGAGTAAACTGGGAGGTAAAGATGACATACAAATAAAAAAGCGGGAGAAATAAAGAATGCACTTTCTTGTTACGTAGGATGCTCATTTTTTAAATTGGAAGGATACACATGGTTTAGATGAATGAAAGGGTTGAAAAAAGTTAGTTCGTTATTTTATAGCATATTAATATATTTCTTTGCATAGCACGCACGTATAGTAATCATGGAATCCGCAGCAACACGCGGGCATTTAGCTAGTGTAGAGTAATTTTTCTGTTTCTTACTTCATTGATTTTTTAAGTTGTAAAAAAAAGTTGTTAGCAAGTACAAATTCCTAGTCATTGTGGGTGTGGTGGTGGCGTCGTACTAGGTATTTCATATGATAGTAGAACTTTAGAGGCTCTCTGCATCGCAGGTATGAAAAACACAATAATAGAAGAAAACAGAGAAATCCTATAGATTTGTCTGTATAGAGCAGATGATTATAAAACACGTGAAAATAACAAAGACTAGTCAAACACAGAAGGTCGATCCTACGCACTTGAGTTAAAAAGAGAGGTTGGAGTGGACGTTCAAATTCCTATAGGCATGAATTCAATCCATAGAAATTAATACTATATGGTACCACATACGTTTGATCCAAAGGCAATACATATAAATTTTTTATTAGGATTGAAGTCCTGCGAAATTCGTATGAAATTTCTACAATCCAGAAAGTAATAGTCCTACTAACAGAATAGCGGTCCCATAGTCACGTAAATAAAACTCTCACATAATGCATGCGTTCCTAATTCTATTCAGCTTTTGCATTAGAGTGTGATTTCTGTCGCGTTTGCAAATTTTATAGTTTGTTAATTGTCGGTCTGTTTAGCCTTACACATGCCATCTTACTTTTTTGTTTTTGAAAAAATAAGTAATTTTATCCATTTTGTATTTTTTGTCCTCGCTCTAGCGAAAGAGCCAAGTTGCTAGCCGAGCACCTTTTCGAGCTTTAAGCTTCCTGAAACACCTTTATCAAGGTATGATCCATAGCTTATTAAAAAGTCGTGGACTCGGCTGGAATTCAGCACCGCACTTTTCTTCGATACAAAAAAGAAATCTTCAGTTGAGCATCACTACTCCTCGGATGTTTCTTTCCTTTTACTAAAGGAGAAAGACATATCTTCATGCCGATGCTAACCACCTGAGGTTATGTTGTCAGCATTTGGTAGATGAGATTTGGACAAATTAACCATAACATATGCAGTGGCGGACCTTGAACAAAATCGTTGTGGGGGTGAAACTGCAAAATGACATGTAAATTTTATTCGGAACACCAACTTATATGACACCAAAAAGTTAGAAAATACAGTATATCCAGAAACTTACATAATTAGATTGATTTGTCCACAAAATATAAAAGAACTAGATAGTTAATCAGTACAGTCTACACAAAATAGTACTTCAGTTATGTGCCTTTGATGGCATTGTTCTTCATGAGTTTGCTGTCTAAATTCAAGCAACAAAAAAGGAGGCTGGACAGGTGTATTTCATTACCTAGTTTGAACTAACCCCACTTTTGATGCAAAATTCAGAACCAATCTGGCAAAAAATTGCAAAATCGGAGCACTAATTACCTAAGGGAGAGGGAGAGGAGCTTGCACAGCTTTATCAGTGGCAGAGGTGAGTGCACACCTATTTCAGTAGTGGCAAAGCGCCATGGCCAGGAGGCCAGAAACCTCGGCTAGAGGCTGCTCCAAATCGCGGCCGGTGCCGCCGACCTGCTTGAGCCCCTCGGGCAACCCGCTGCCACCCACCGTGTGTCGCCGTCCAGCCAGGGGAGTGAGGAGAGTTGGGACGGCCAAAGAGGAGAGATGATCGAAAAGAACGTACGGTCGGTCTTTGTTCTAAGTCAAGATACTAAAGGGGCCTAAATTAATTTATGGGCTGCAAAGATTAATGAGTAGTAGAGTTTTTGCCAATTTGTTGGGGGGAGCCACGGCCCAGGTTGGGCCCTGGGAAGGTCCGCCGTTAACAATGTCGGTAGCTAGTTCGGAAACTGCTCGATGACGCCCGAGCGTTCCCGAGCCGCCGTTCCGCCCGCGCGTGCTCTGGTATGGGCCAGCCCATTAAACGGTTACCTACTTCCAGACTCTGTTCTGTTCGTCCGTTTGTTCGTTCCAACATTCCGCGACCGGTTCAAGAGCGAGTCCTTTTTTAGCTTGCAGTTCGTTCCTTTCTAGTACGCAGTTCGCTCATTTGTTTTCAGGTGGTTTTTTGTTTCTTTTATTATTTCTTTCTTCTTCTTTTTCATTAATTTATATTTTTCAAACGACTAACACTTTGTTCTTTATTGTATTTTATAATGATTTTTTCCCTCTTGTTTGAGAAATTAGTTCCACGACTTTTTCATTCTAAGATTAACAATTCTTTGTTCTATTTACTTAGAAAAGATTTGTTCTACAAAAGTTGTTCCGAGATGAATAACACTCTTATCCTTTTATTTAAAAATACTTTCTTCCATTTGTTTCAGAAAATTAGTTCTACAAAAAAAATTCTGGGATTAACAAAACTTTGTTCCTTGTTTCACTAAATAGAATTTGTTCCTCTTGTTTTAGAAAACTAGTTCCACAAACTTTTGTTCCTAGATGAATAACAATTTGTTCCTTATTTAAAAAATATTTGTTCCACTTGTTACAGAAAATTAGTTCCGCTTATATTATTTCTTCGATATGAAACAACACTTTATTCCTTTTATTTGGAAAAGATTTGTTCCTCTTGTTCCACAAAATTACTTCCACAATTTTTTTGTTCCCAAATGAATAACACTTTGTTCCTTTTATTTAAAAAATATTTTTCCCACTTGTTCTAGAAAATAGTTCCACATATTTTTTTCTTCCAAGATGAACAACACTTTATTCCTTTTATTTGGAAAAGATTTATTCATATTGTTCCAAAATTTTTTTGTTCCCAAATGAATAACAATTTGTTCATTTTATTGAAACAAGATTTGTTCCACTTGTTCTAAAAAATAGTTCCACATATTGTTTCTTCCGAGATGAACAACATTTTGTTCCTTTTATTCTTTAAAAATCAGTTCCACTTTTTCCAGAAAGTAGTTCCACATATATTTAGTTTCGAGATGAACAACACTTTGTTCCTTTTATTTAGAAAATATTTGTTCCTATTGTTCAAAAAAAGTTCCACATTATTTTTGTTCCAAGATGAGTAACACTTTGTTCCTTGTATTTAAAAAAGATTTGTTCCTCTTGTACCAGATAATTAGTTTGACATATTTTTTGTCTTGAGATGAATAATCTTTGGGTATTTTTTAGAAAATGTTTTTTTTGACTTGTTCCAGAAAATTAGTAATACAAAAAATATTGTGAGGTGAATAACACGTTATTCCATTTATTTAAGATTTAGTGTTCCAGAAAATTATTTACACAATTTTTTTTGTTTTGAGACAAACAACACTTCCTTTTATTTAGAAAAGATTAGAATTTTTAGAAAAATTCGTTTGTACTTTTTGTCCGAGATGAACAACACTTTTTTTAACTTTTGTTTATACTTTGTATGACGCACATTTGATTTTCCATGTGGACTAGTTGAGCAAACAAAATAAAATATTATGCAACTCGTGTAATATTTCTAGTTGACTATACAAACATTTTTGCTACTCCATATGCTAGCAGTAGTTTGAAGCAGCGCTGGATCCATCGAGCTAGCTAGGAGCAGTAGGACCGTTCAAAAAATCTAGGGAGCAGTAGGCGGCTAGGCGCCTGTCGAGCTGGCTTAGGAGCAGCGCTTGGATGGGCATCTGGCGCCAGCGCAGCAGGCACGTTCGCGTCCATTGAAGTGGGGCAGCCGGGATGATGTTGAGTCGAAACTTGATAGAGTTTTGCACCTGTTTATATACCAGCCGGTGACACAACAGTCACAACTGAGGTCCCGCTTGGATTGTAGTTTAAATATCCTGTCGTGTGATATTTACCGACATGTTTCGTTGTGCCCTGAAATTCCACCCGGATTTTCCAGACCTCAAGTGGTCCGTGATTATTAACCCGTTTTCCATGCATTAAAAGGCTGGGAAAGAAATACGGCCCGACGGAAAAAATGATGAACCAAGCGTTAATTCCGGAAATAGTTACGACCCGCATTTATTACAGCCGCTAGTGCTAATATATGCTGAACCAAGCGGGCCCTGAATTGTTCAAAGCATGGAAGTGCGCGGAAAAGACAACACACGCGAGAAACTTTCTGCGGGAGTTAGCGGTGTCCACGCGAAAAAAATATCACAAACAAAAGCAGAGCGACGAAAGGAATCATAGAAACAATCCCTAGATGGGCCGCGAATCAATGATCCCATGTGGGCGTCACAGAAACAAACGGACGCCCGGGCGCCAGGGAGGAGGATCCGCTAATTCTCCCGTGAAGCAATGACCAACCTGCAGATGGTTGCTTCTCCATGCTAAATCAGGAGCAACACCCTTGGATTTTGTAAGGTGAGCATCCCTTATGACCTGTGCATTTTCGGTGTGTTCTCTGCTTGTATTTACACTTTTCATCACTAAGAAGTAAGAATGAGAAAAAGATATATGGACACCATTTTCATTGAGTGTGTTTAAATTACACATCCTCCATTCCAACTTATAAGAAGTTCTTGCATTTTTCTGAATTGCACGTACGTATACACATTTTACTTTGTGTGTTCACTTATTTCAGTCAGTATGCCGTCCATATTGAAATATCCAAAACATCTTATAATTTGAACGGATGAGAGTATTAAACATATAAAATTAAAGAATTCATGTTTTGGCCTTGGAACTTCTACTGAAGTCTATATTAAAAACAGTATAACCGGACTACCTATAGGCCTCTTAGGAAGTATTAAACATATAAAATTAAATAATTCATGTTTTGGCCTCGAAACTTTTCCTGAAGTCTATATTAAAAAATTGGAGTACCTATAGGCCTCCTCAGCGAATAGACATTCTACTGATTTATCCATTAAAGGCACTATAAACCATTTGATCTCCCGGCCGTCCCACCGCACGCGGGCGTTAGTGCGCAATAATAGGGCGCGTCTGCGCAGTTCCGCTCATGGGCCGGCTCACTAAAGCATGCTCCCTAGTTTTTTTATGTTTCTCTTTTCTAAAATCTGAACACTTTCGAATTCTGAATTTCTTTCAAATTCGAATTTTCAACAAATTTCCAATCTAAACAAATTTCGAAATTTGACCAAATTTCGATTTTTAAACAAAACTAGCCACGTGGCCCTTGCAAATATGAGGGCATCATTTTTAATATGGTGAAAATAACCAAGGCCTAAATTTATAATATCTTGAATGTAATACTATTTTATAGACATCGATGATATAATGCTAAATAAATTATCATGTTTAATCATCTTTAACTTTATGGTCTAATGATTATAATGTCAATTTCGAACAAACCATACATACCAGCCGTACATATCATGGGTATGTGATACAAAATAAGTACATATAATGGAATTTGTAAACTAACTACAAGATCCGAGTTTATTATGTGGTGTTAGATGTGAGGTTGACATTAGGTTTTTGGCTTGTTGTAGTATATGGCAAGTACAACATGTATACATGAAATGAGCTTATTTTGGGTAATCCGTGCATTTTGCGGCTAGAGTTTTTTTGTTTGTTACTTATTTTCTCTTTGATAATTAGTATCCTTTTAGGTTCACATTAAAAATAAAATAAATGTTAATAAATTTCACCATGCTAATTATTTTTATCAGTTTGTTACCATGTAATTTTTCCAAAATAAAATTGTAGAGGAAGACCCTACAATATATAATAGGAAAAACAATCAACCCAAGAGGGTTTGATTTCTTATATGGAGTTGTACATTAGCTTGTTAGTTTCTCCTAGCCAACATGTAAACTTTTTAGTATTTGTTATTCATCTATATTATTGATACTGCATTTGATAAATAAAAATTTAGTAGGTCTGGCCAATATGAAAATGTTGAGAAAAACCTTTTGAATAAAGACACATATTCGCGCACAATATCATTTATATTTATTTGCGTGAGATGTTTGCTTGCACATATAGCAAGTTAGCATATATCACACTTTTTATTGCCCATGTCATATGTGCCATATACTCGATCCTTACTACATACAATTTTTTTCCTAATTATCCACCTATCGATTGCTTTCATCCAACATGAACTATGGAAGTCAAGTAGCAACCTGATTACAACTCAAAGATCACACAAGTGCTCACAACAATCAACCAGCGGAATAAAAGTATAGAGCGCTTATGCATTATAAAAGTATAAAGGAACACACTAATCGCCTACCTGGATTTTGTATATTTTGACTTTCTTTACCACCTTTGCATTGGTCGAGCTGTATTTGTTCTTTTATACTTAGGGAAATCTCACCTCTCCAAATTCTTTCAAATGTACCCGCCTTACTTTAGGTTCATGGTGTCAATTACACATGCAAATAACTTAATTAACTACTTATGCATATTTTTTGGTCCCTTAGTGGTGTCTCTACAAATGCTTGCATGTGTATTCATTTTAGGATAATTGCATTTAATCGTTTGGTGTACCATCTAAAAATTGGACAAATCACAGTTTATTGTGAGCCTTCCCAAGCTTGTATTCTAAGCAGAAAAATTACTAAAAATACATATATTTATGTATCTTATATTATTATGTACCATCATATTTGACATTTTACAAAAAGAAAGAAAATGTACTTCCTAAGCTAGAATTTTTAATGTACATAGTGACTTAATTCGTGACATAATCGCACCATTTTCCATATAAATAGGCTATTAGGTTTAGCGTGTTGGCAGACTTTGCCACGGCATTTGAGAAAAAAGCAGGGGAGAAGATATGTCTTTGGATAATACATTGGTTTAATCAGCCCATCACTAATTAGAAGTTTGAGTATAATTAATTACTGTATGCCTCGTGTACCGCTTCTTTGGTTTTATGGAGTCCTATAGGCATACGTTTGACTCTCTTTCAGATGAGTTGGTAGCTTCCCGGTCTGCATGTTTTATCTCTTTATGAGACAAGCTAAGCTAGCTCTTTTTTCTTCTTTAAATATACACATCAAGCTTAGCTAGTGTCCTAGCATGACATGATTTGTTTAATTTCTTTTGTTAGCACGTACATATTTGTCATGTGTAAACTTCTTCCGTATCTACTTTTTACGTAACTCTTAAATCTATTAAATCTTAACCATTAGAAATAAAATCAATGGTCTATTTATTTCTAGCCTATGTGTATTAACGTGGTGTCTCTATTTTAGTCCCCATATTATGCTTTTAGTATATAATAGATTTGAATTTGAATAAATTTTGAATTTTGAATAAATTTCAGATTAGAACAAATATCAATTTTGAACAAAATTTCGAACCAAATTTGAGTTTGAATAAATTTCGAATTGAAACATTTATAGAAAATTTGAAAAATTTCAGATTTTAAAATTGTTCAAATTCGAAAAAATGTTCAAATCCAAAAATTGTTCAAATTTTGAAAAATGTTCAAACCTGAAAAAATGTAGATTTGAAATCCAAAAATTATTCAAACTTAAAAATTTATATTTTGAAATGGTTTAAATTCGGAAATTGTTCAAATCCAAAAATTGTTCGAATTCCAAAAAATATTCAAAACCAAAAATTGTTCAAACCTAAAAAAAATTAAATTCCAAAAAACTCAGAAAAAATGAACCGATAAACCAAAAAAACTAGTTAAAAATCTCGAAACTCAAACTAGAAAAAAACTTCCAAAAACCAAAAACAAGGTAGTGACATATTAATGGGTCATGGCCCAAGTCGCTCCGCCCGCGGGTGCGACACATTCCAGCGTGCCTGCGGGCGATAAATAGGATGTGACACCGCACGCCCCATGGCATTTCACTTGCGACACGCGTATCATGACCCGCTAAACATTGGTGGGCTGTGGAGACTGAGTTAGACGTTTTCTAGTGAATCAGCCCTCTATTCAATTAATTTTATTGTGGCCCTTTCATTAACCTCGCGTGCGTTCAGAAAGGTAGGCTAGAACTATCTAAATTAATAATAGGCTTGAGGTCATGATGTTTTAAAAACCGTGGTACGTCAAAAAACCAGATGATATTTCTTTGTACGTCAAAAAAGCCCCCCGATCGAATCTGACCCCGATAAAAAACCAAAAACTTGGCACCAGATCATACCTAACGAACATCGAACTTATCCGTCCAAAAAAAGAAAAACCACCGATCGCTGAGCCGCTTCGTCCATCAAATAAACCGGTAATTTTTACGGTATCACCCTCCTACCAAATTACATACTACACAGGATGCCATCGTACCGGTTCGCCTATGTTTCTTATTTTCCTTTCTCCAATCTCCATCGCTCCATCCCCTCCCGCGATAGCGACAAAACGTGACCGCAACGACGCCGGAAAATTCAACGGAAGTGGTCATGGCGATAGCTGCTGCGAGGTGGAAATTTGCATGCTGGTACGCGGGCTCCATGGGAGCAGAGGTGAAGCTGCCGCAATCCTCCAGATCCTCCGACCGCCCTGTCGTTCCTGCAGTGCCGCCCCCTTCTCTCTCTGTGGCCGGCCTTGGTTTCTTCCCCTAGGTCCGTGTTTAATCTCTTGCCAACGCATCTCCTCCCATTGTTGTTCGATCCTCTGTTTTACGAGGGCCGCAACCTCGTCGGATGAAACGACTTGAGATGCGGCGGGATCTGGAGGCTGTAAAAGAGGCGTCGAGCCCGCCTGGACTGCAGGCGGCAGATGCGTGAGCTGGTGCCGACTGCCGTGCATAGTGGACCTGACTCCAGTCTGCATCGTCCAGTCGTGGTGCTTCCATCCGTTCCCAAGGGGGTCACTGCTGCTGGATTGTAGCTCGTCGACTCAGCTCCATCATGCTATACACAGGCTCAGCTCGAGAGGTCGTTGATTGCACTTTGGGTCTTCGGTCTCCAAGCTCAAGTCCCTGTGACATGGGATTTACCTCTGCTAGATGCATCCGCTGGATTGAATCCTTGAAGAATCTCCAAGTCACGAGTTGTTGACTAATGTGCTTCAGCTTGCACAAAATAATAATCTATACCTATCTTTACTACAGTACAACTTTATTTCCGATTTTAGGCAACACCCGGCCTCGCGTGCCCTCCTGCAGGGGATCAACTTCTGAATTTTATCACCTTCAGTTTTCATCGGTAAGTGTTATGTCTGTTGGTCACAACAAATATATAATTTATTGCTAGATCAAATAAGTTCAATAATTGGCTGTGGAAAATTGGGCAGGCATACATGGATCCTAAGATTGATCCATTAGTGGAAGTTACATTGCTGTGTGTTTCTTTATAGTTGTGTTTTATCACATAGAGGAGATTTTTTTATTTAGTCTGGAAAAAAGTGAGAGAAAGATAGCATCACATATGAAATACCAAAAAGCTTGCTATGTGTATCCACAAAACAAAATGATTATTTTATCAATACATTTCCTAGCTGTGCTAGAGTAGAGCAAAAAAATTTGAAGAACTTTCGGTAAAAATGAATCTTTTCATCAATGTTGCATCTATATATCTTTATGTTTTTCTGCACCAATTTCGAAGTCATGGGCCATGGGAACAACCACGGAGAATTATGAGAGTTTGGCGAAAACACTTGCGCGTAGCAACGAGTTACATTTTATACTAGGGTGACTACATAACAGTAACATCGTTTATTGACTACGAAACACAACGACGGTGAAGAAACAAATTGTTCATTATACAAGAATGAACACTCTTTAAAAGACTAAAACATAGATTTTTTAAGAGAGTGCATCAAATTGACATATAGAAGATAAATTTGACCCTTACGATTCGACTTCGTCGACACTCATGCTTGATGTGTTGGAGGACAAAATGGAGAAAAGACAAACTAAGGCCAGGGTAGCAACGCAAAAGCAGTCAATTTAAATTTTGTTAAAGTGTGTTTCCTTTTGAAGATCACATTTGTAGAGACGTGATGATGCTTCATCACTGGAACAGAAAATCTTCAGGTTTTACACAATCAAAAAAAATTCATTCTTCTTTCTATGCATCTTTTGTCGATGGAAGAAAATAGATATTCTTGATGTTTTGAAAGAAAGCACCGAAAGACCCAAACGGTGTTTGCTTAGGCATATTAAAAATAGGTGAGAAAAAAGTAGCAAGTTCTTATGCAGCATATGCCAGGATGGATATGGGTCTGCTATACCAAAATATAAGAAACAGGCACCATGATTTGATGTAATTAGTAAAAATATTTTGCTAAAAGCTTAAGACACCATCACTTCCTTTCATGATGATGGGATTCGGTAGGCTTATGGTTTCTTACAATGATATCTGTATTGAGTATAAGTTTGTTAAAGATACGTGGATAGTATATATAGTCAAACATTTTTTATAACACACAATTCTAATCACATTTAATGTTTAAAGCTTCAGGCTTTTACTATATTGTATAGTACAGCTGCACGGGTCAACCAGACCATATTTTATATTCATTTCTTTAATTTGTCCACCTTTCACAAGAATTATAACTATAAAGATCGGTGACATATGCGAAGAAAGGGACAAATCTATATCTATATCTATACCTACTAGTTGAATGCCCGTGCGTTGCAATGGGCTAACTATAATTGTTGATGTACTTAACAATGTGTCAAAGCGTGCGCCAATGTGACAGGTCGAGCTTGAAATAAATGCCAAAGCAATGTCGGTGCCTCCTCTCACCATCCAAACACGCAATCTCGCCCGATAAACACCGATCAGAAAAGAACCAACCTGAATATTTGCAAGTAGTAGCGAGGCATCGGGGTTCCTACATGTCCTATCCCGCAGCGGCGGATGGAGAAGGAAGGAAGTCACTCCCTTAGCACCATTGACGTTGTCTCGATGAACATTGATCGCCTCCTATGTTGTGAGAGCAAGGAAGGGGTAACCACTCTCTTCTTTTACATATAAGAGAGGAATACCCAATTCATCTTCTCCCAGATAGATGAACTTTTGCTGCCATTCCTACCAAAGGTGGTTCAAAACATTGAAAAATTGTTCCGGAACACAGTTATTTTTGGATGTTTGCCAAAACACATCACCTGATTGTATCTTAGATTTGGATCATTTTGTTAGAAATACATTTTTTTATCACAATGTTTTAGGAAACACATTTCCATGCATTATGAGGCATATCTCTTCACCAGTTAATGTAATATAGGAAATGTCAATAATTCAATTTTGTAATCTAGGAACAATGGACAAATAGTTTGGATTGAACGATACAAATTACTTAAATATATATACATATGAATATATGTTGGTAAGAAATCTATTGCATTATGTGAAGTAACAATCACTTTTTCACTTTTTGTGGTATACTTACTGGTCCACAGAATTAAATTAAACTACTTGCCCGTATCTAGCTGAAAGCCTGTGCGTTGCCACAGACCTATAGATATACATTTTCTTATTTCATCAATGCATTTATATTTCACTGCACGTCTCTTTTTTAACCTCCCAAGAAGAGAACATGTTGTCATCATCCTCTACCCTGCTCAAATGTCGCATTTCCCCCTCAAAACAGAACAATAAAATAAATATACATAAATAATTAACTACTCAATACATTTAACAAAGAAGGTCACATGATGCATGTTATTCCACTTTGAGTCAAGGCTGTTCTAAAGCATACCTCACTCAGCCGTCGCATATCTCTCTTAAAACATATCAGTAAAAGAAATATATATGAGTAATTAAAATTCAATACATTTTATTTTTGAAATCTTAAACAAGGTCACATGATGCATGGAATTCCATTTTGATTCAAGCAGCTACCAAAAAATATACATGACACAAAACATTTCTGGCCATAGTAGTAGTTTGCTCACATGTTCCCAGTTAGGCATTTAGAGATGCATTCTAGATTGATGGAATATTGAAATGCATGCGCTTAGCAGTATGAAAATAACTCAATTCTCAAATCTGAACTTTAAGATTTTAGGTACTTGCAAATATCTGCCAATATGAAGGCATCAACACAGGTATATCATGGCCGATTCTCTACATCTTCAGGGAACACTGGCATAAGAGCACACTCAGGCATTGGCTAGGGAGAATTCAGTTTAACAAACAAATACACACATTTTTGTTTTGAGTGATCTAGAGCTTTAGGACAGCAAATCTGGGTGAGCAGTTTTTCAGAATAATATACACCAAGAGTGTATAAAGATTCAATGCAATCTTATTAATGTGTAATATTTTAGGGCCAAACATCCATTCTAATTTAGACAGGGCTACTAATTCAGCTATTGCAGTCATGTAGTTGAATTGCTATGCATAAACTCTTGGTCCTAACTCCTCCCAATCTAGTTCTTCTATTATCGTTCATAGCCAACACAAGACTACACTGGCCTAGACAGCATAGCTCGATTCCTTGAGGCTAGTGTGGTTCCTGATATGGGCAGCTCCATGTTCCTGCACTTAACCATGTTACCCGCAGATCCCAAAATCCTTTGGCCTAGACTGCATACTGTTTATCCCCTACTTGTCGATTTTGATGTACTCGGTAAGTTTGGTGTTGCCGTTGTGGCAATCCTGGAGTTGTATCTTTAGCTGGAATCTGCATATACCGAACGATGACCAGCCACCAGTTCGGCTCCTCATGTGCAGCCTATGAACTGAGGGATGCGGTGAGATAAAGGAGCCAACGGGATGAGCTTCGGCTTTGGAGGCTGGGGCGATCTGATGGTCGTCCACTCGTCCATCTCCTGCGAGGTGGTTACCTCTGCATCGACCAGTAGAGCGGAGGACATCGTGCTCGGAGGCGGACGCAGGGCAACAGGGCAGGGCGGAGATCTCCCCGCCTACCGGCGGGACAGCTACGCAGCAGTGGTGATGCAGGGGTTGCGCAAGACGGCTGCGACCCTGCACACCTTCCTGGAGCTACTGCTGTCCGCCAGGATCCAGCCGAGGCCTTGCAGCAAGCGGTCTCGACCCGGCTGCGACCTGGCTTCCACCGTTGCTATGTGCCTCCGCCGACGCCGTCCTCCCCTATTCCTCCTCGTGTGTGGCGGCCGCCGGCTTCCTCTGGCGAGGATCCCTGAGCCCACCACCTCCCTGGACTCCGGCGTTGCCGCCTCGCCGGCCCTGCCCTTGCTGCCTGTAGTCCGGGGCCCGATGCCTCCTGGCGTGGTAGCGCCCTATGCTATGAAAGCGGGCATCGACACGGTTTTTATGTTCGGGGACGGATGTCCGGGTTTATTTGACGTACGAAACTTTTGGTTTTTTACATACCACGGTTTTCTGACCATCACATCCTCTAGCCATATTAGTAGTAGGTAGAGATAATAAAATACGCAAGGGTTCCATGATTTGGTTCTTCCGTCACCAGCGAGACGTTTCTGTATCCCCACAATCCACCCGTACCAATCTCCAACTAGAACGCGGTAATCACGAGATAAAAGAAAACCAAACGCGCTCGGGATGTTCCTGTATCCCCACGATCCGGTAACGTACCCAAACCAATCTCCAACTAGAACACGGTAATCATGAGATAAAAGGAAACCAAACACACAGTGAGCTCGCCCCCACGATACGGTACATCCGACTACCCCGTGCGCTCCTCGACCATGCTGACGGGAGCAGAGCACAGAAAGGACCAGTCGGCGGTGATTGATGTTCCCTGTGCGGAGAGAGGTGTAGGAGCATGAGCAGACGATGGTTATGGTACTCATCGGCTTTTGGTTGCACCACGCTTTCAGCGGCAGAGCTCCGTGCCATGGAACGGCTGGGAGACGAGGACTCGAGGAGGTGCAACCAGACCAGGTAGATCGACCAGTACGACGATGTCTTCCAATCAATGTTTACCCGGTGGAAGGGTGCTGCACAGAACGTAACTCCGACGAGGAGGTTTTTTAAGCCGTTGCGCTCCCGATGCATGCCATCCACCAGAAGACGCTCATCTGCAACGTCTCCGTGCTCGCCGAGTTCAGGAGTACAGCCCAAGCCGGACGTCCACGAGCAAGATAGTCACGTCCAGGACTCCGGGAGAAGCAGTGTGGCGCTGGCGACGCAGTGCATGCGCCCATCATGTTGGGCAGACTGGCTCCTTCTTGGATGGTCTGATGGTGCTCGGCATGGACAAGGTCTCGGTGCCCAGCTTGCTCGCCCGCAGCGGCCAGGAGTTCAATCGAGCGGAGTAGGAGCGGGCGGGGATAGCCACCTACATGCGCACCGGGGATATGCACATATGCGGACACAGGGGCGCAGGTACGATCTGCCAATGGATGTTCGGCTTGCTCATTTTCACCGTCACAGGCTTCAGGTACCCACTAGATCATGTCCTCTTTGAGGAATCGCTACACTAGCTAATGGATTGTTTTCCAATTAGCTGCGTTGTCGACTTTCAAGGTTGCTGATTGTTCCTCCGAGGAGTTCAAGGACTGAGAGGCAGATAATAGAGATACTCCGTAACAATTTAGTTTGTTTAGATTAGTACCATGCAGGAATTCATAGCCCCATCAGGTCAGGAATTCGTGCACTGCTTCGTTGATCTTCTCTTATGCGCTTCTGGCTTGAATTAATCTTATGTACGCACTCAACTTTGCAAAGTCACTGATTGATCAGGCGAAGTCTCTAGCAATTGTAGTTTTTACGATTCATGATGTTCTGTCGGTGGCGCACAAGGAGGATATGGCATGCTGGCCTGGGCGACATATGTTCTGCTGTATAACACAAACAATACGTCTGTGGTATGTTTTTCTTATGCTTCTCAGCCATATAGACTTTAATCGACCTTGAAAATTCTGGATGTATTCACATAACAAAAATAAAATGTGTTAAGCAATCAAAAATGCTTTACCATTCAGAATTAAGCCTTTTTTATAAACTTAGCTCTTATAACATAGCATTACTTTTTGTCATACTGTGAGAAAAGGATGGGCTGAGGGATTACATTGAACTGTTGTTCTTCGTCAGCTTCATGTAGCTTTGTTCCTGTTTCTTCAATGTTTGCTTCCTGTGGTGGATTCTAATCAAAGTAAGTTTTTGTCATACTGTTTAAGTGGCCGATCATGTGATGCAAAAACCAACTTGGGCATTTCGTTTGGTAGCCCACAACTACAATTCCAAGGCCCAGGAGAGAAACTCGACGGGTTGATTGGTTGGCAGCGCTGGCCCGGGAGAGAAACTCGACTGGTTGATTGGTTGCCAACCATTGATGCGCTATGGTAACCTCTTCCTATCAGTGGTGAAGATACCATAGCAACATCAGCAAGAACACCAAGAACATCAACAAGATCACGACGAACAACACAAGAACACAAGCAACAGCACAAGAACAGAAACAACAACAGAACTAGATAGGGTAGACTAAGTACGAGTTCACATAGATCAGCAGGTAAGTTCACATAGGACCAGCAGTACGAGTTCTAAACCCAATAACAGGGCAGCATAACATAGATTAGCATTAGCACGAAGACATAACGTCGATCACTCCTCCTCCTCGGCCGCCTAAAGCCTCCTCATGCTGCGAGGGTGTTCCGGGCACCTGCCGACAACCTAACAGCACGAGTAGTCGAAGATGACCACCCTGTACTCCCTTGCGGTGAGCTTCTTGAAGAACAGGAGGTAGCCGATCTTGAGGTTGTGGGCGACCGTGAATTCTGGCCAGCCAGCTTCCAGGACGGCCTTGCCGCTCACATCCTTGACGCTCATCTCCCACTGGCAGCCAGTGGTGGTCTTGATGATCATCTTCCCCGGCACCGGGCCTAGATAAGGCCTGAAGCCGTCCGGGAGTGGCAGCACTCCGATCCCAGGCGCCATGAGGATCTTGCAGAAGTGCGTAGGGTTCATGCCCTCATGGAAGTGGCCTACTGAAGGTGTCCGTCCAATATGCTTCCTGCTCGGACCCTCATCAGGTACCTCCACAGGCACTCCTAGACGCAGCATCTACACAAGTGAAGAAGTCTTAGCATAGCTCAAGGGCAAGAAAAACATTGAGCAACAAACTCAAACGCCTCAGACAAGGCTGACCTTGCGGCACGAATGATCCCTCTAGACTAAATGCAGTGCTCATTGTATACGAAATGTGCAGCGCATAAGGTCCAGAAAGATCACTCAACCACTAATATCCAGGCCTATTTGAATCATTGGCTAATCACAGATATTACTGAGCAAAAAAACACATCAAGAAAAGTGGAGCCTCATAGTAGTGATGTGCTGCAAGAATGATTTTAGCTGACCTAATGCAATGCACATATTTCACTATATGTGCAAGGTATAGGGTCAGATAAAATCATTGTGCAACCTACATCAGATCATGTCTTTAATCATTGGCTCAAGGGCAAGAAAACCATTGACCTACAAACTCAAACGCCTCATACAATGCTGACCTTGCGGCACGAATGATTCCTCGGGACCAAATGCATTGCTCATTTTAGATGAAATGTGCAGTGCATAAGGTCCAGAAAGATCATTCGGCCACTAATATATAGGCCAATTTGCATCATTGGCTAATCACAGCTATGACTGAGCAGAAAAGCTCATCAAAACCGCTTGCCTCAGACAGTGTCTACGTGGTAGACGCCACAATTGATGCTATTCAACCATGTGTGTTGAACAAGGACTGATTTTTGCTCTACACACAAGGTTGAATAGAATGAACTGTAGCAAACGTCTAGCCAGGTTACTGAGATAATTGAACATTTAACATGTGGCCAAGCACACCATACTTTGGTGAGCAGAGCACATGTTAAATGCTGGCTACCTCACTATGATCTGCGCACGTTCATCATCGGCATAATATGCTATGGAAACAGATCTAACAAAGAGTGTTCATCATCGACATCATCAGCATCTAACAGATCGAACCCTAACCCTAGCAGCTGCACACATCATCAACGCGATGAAAGGGGAAAAACCTCGGCACTACAGTACTGACCTTCAACCCTAAACCTAGCAGATCGGCTATGCATGTCATCTAGCGCGCGCCTATGAACATCATGAAGGGAGACCAAATGTACAAGATGGGGATTGAGGGTGCTTACCGACATTTTGCAGGCGGCGGTTGATGTGCGGCCAGATGCTTGCCCCCCTTCGATGTGAGGCACAGCCTCCGCGACGACAATGCGAAGAAGCAGCGAGGAAGTAGTGATGAAGCAGCGAGAAAGCGGCGAGGCAGCAGGGCCTCCTCCGCCGGTGCAGTCGGTGGTGGAAGAGAAATCATCCGGCGGTTTGGGGGAGAAGAGTGAGAGGAGAGAGAGATAGGAGAGGTTGGGCGGTGAGGGGATTTATGGCGCGTGCCACGAAACAACGTGGCATCTCGCACTCCTTCCCCAGGCGTGCAGGCGAAGCCTCACGTTGCGCCCCCCATAGACTGGCCCAGTGGAAACACTCGATTTGGAGGTATCCTCAGGGCCTGTGTGGAGGGTGCTTTGACGCGCGTGCGGGCCGAGAAAATGAGGGAGCCCAGGAATCCAATCAACGGCCTCTTGGCTCCCCAGGGCCTGGTTCGACTCTTCGCAGGCTACCAAACACGCCCTAGAAGTTTGGGTCTCCCATGCTAAAGAGCATTATTTTTTCTCTTGATAGCAACATCCGGCTAATTACAATCATTTAATATAAGATAAATCTATTGAATATATAAGCAATTTACCATAAGATTTAATCTGAAATAACCAATAATAAAGCATGATGATAATTGCAGGAATTAACCTAATCATTCATACTAGCAGAATAGACGAACAGATCACATCTAACACAGATAAACAGATCACATCTACTCCAAACGCTAGTACAAGAAACTGTAACAGAAACTGAAATAGGTAGGAGCAGATTGCATACAGTGCTGCAGGAGGATTCACGTTTGCGTTGAGGTTCGCGTTGGCGTTGAGGTTCGCATTGGCGTTGGCACCAGCGTCGTCAGCCATGTCGTCGATGTAGAGGCTGCTGATGTCCGGGAAGAAGTCCTCGTCGGGGAAGGAGTCGTTGGTCGACGTGATGCCATCAGTAGTCGCGCAGAAGCGCTCCCCAAAAACCTGATCGCCCCTCACCCGTACAGGTTCACAAGAGGCGGGGTTCCGAAGGCCTACTGTCCCATCGTCCTGTGCACGCCGAAAGAGGGGATGGAGAAGGTGTAGCGGCGGCGCAAGGCTCTGGAGGCGAGAGACGGGATGTGATACGGCGTGATTAGGGTTTGCGCCTAAGTCTGCTTATATAGCGCCGGTCGGGTAAGACGTGGGGAGCAGCCCACGTCCGAGTTAGTAACAGCCCACGATCCGGAAAAACCAGAAACGGCTGATAGAGAAATAACTCGCGCAGTAATTTTCCCGAACAGCAAAAAGATAAGTAAGCTCGGCACCGAGGCACAATTCTGCAATTCCGCAAACCGCGGCGCGCGCGCGTGTCGTGATGAGGCGAGGCGAGGCATGGCGAGGCGGGCGGCGGAGGAGGAGGAGCGCGCGTGTAAGCCTCTCCTCTTCTCTCACTTTAGGAGGTAGTAGAACACCCCACTATATATATTGGTGCAACTCCCCTCAAACTAGCAAGGTGGGACTAAATTTGGTGCCATCCCCTGCTAGGCATGAATGGGCCAAGAGAATTTCAGAATTCGTATTGGGCCATGGGCTAAAGCCCACAACCAAATTCCAACAATCCCCCACAAAGTCTCATTGGCATATCTCATCACATCACATCAAATAATTCCAGAACATTGTTTATATACCGGTGCGAGGTGGAGACTGTTAAGTTGAACTTCCACTCAGAACTTTATGCTACACTAGATTGCAACTTGAATAGTGGACTATGCCTTGAACTACAAGTTTGGTGCGCACTAGTTTCACACAAAGCCTAGACCGATACTAGGCTGCCGCAAGGCTTCCCCACGGTTTGGAGCTTATGCGTCATACTCCATGGCCTTTCATGAGTTTATTAGAGAGCACCCAACTCCCATAGACTGCGACGTTTGACAGTTAGACTCATATAGGTGTGTTCTTCAAAAGATGTTCTGCAGGGCAACATCTTTGCTATAAACAAGCCACTTAGAACACATTAAGATAAATATCAACCTGCCATACAGAATAAGAGAGTATTGCATCTACATGGAGTGGTAGTATAATGTAAGGATACTCTCCTCTCAGCTGACCAATAGCTTGTCTCCCAACTCTAATTCACGGGATCTCCGTTCACATAGAGTGGGTTACCACTGTGGACAACTCAAAGTGTGGGTCTCAAACCCATCTCCCTCGGTGCATTATCTATCACATTGCGTGATAGACCCTTTGTGAAGGGATCTACCAGATTTTTAGATATTTGGGTATAATCCAATGCAATAACTCCGGAGTTTCTCATTTTCCTGATAGATTTCAATCTTCTCTTCACATGTCTTGAAGACTTCATATTATCCTTTGACTGTTTACTTTGATGATCACAGTTTGATTATCACAGTTCATAGGAATTGCGGGTATCGGTTTTTCAACCACAGGCAAGTCTATCAAGAGCTCTCGAAGCCACTCTGCTTCAACAGTGGCTGTGTCTAATGCTGTGAGTTCTGCTTCCATACTTGACCTCGTTAAGATGGTCTGCTTGCAAGACTTCCAGGAAACAGCGCCACCACCAAGCGTAAACACATAACCACTTGTGGCCTTAATTTCATCAGCATCAGAAATCCAATTTGAGTCACTATACCCTTTAAGTACCCTTGGATACGCAGAGTAGTGAACTCCATAGCTCGCAGTGCCACTCAAATAACGCAAAACCCTTTCAATGGCCTACCAATGAACATCTCAAGGATTTGACACAAATCGACTCAACTTGCTAACAACAAAAGAGATGTCAGGCCTCATAGCGCTGGCCAAATACATAAGCAAGCCAATAATCTGAGAATATCTAAGCTGATCTTTAGCATCCTTAGGATCTCCCTGATTCTTTCGAACCAACATGCTAGGATCATATGGCGTAGGAGAAGACTTGCAGTCGCTATACCCAAAACGACTCAAGATCTTTTCCACATAGTGAGATTGAAGCAGTGTTATCCCACCATCGTCATATTTCAGCAGCTTGATGTTCAAGATCACATCAGCCACTCCTAGATCTTTCATCTCAAAACAATGAGATAGAAAGTCTTTGACTTCCTTGATAACATCAAGACTGGTCCCGAAAATCAGTATATCATCAACATACAGACATAAGATGATTCCCTCGCCCCCACCATGGCGATAGTACACACACTTGTCAGCTTCATTAATAACAAAGCCTACAGCAGTTAAGGTTCTTTCAAACTTCTCATGCCACTGCTTAGGTGCTTGCTTAAGACCATACAAAGACTTCAGCAACTTACACACCTTTCCTTCTTGACCACCTACCACAAATCCATCCGGCTGATCCATATAAATCTCCTCATCTAACTCTCCATTTAGGAAAGCCATCTTAACGTCCATTTGATGAACGAGAAGACCATGCGAGGCAGCCAGGGATAGTAGTACTCGGATAGTGGTCAATCTGGCCACAGGTGAATAAGTATCAAAGAAGTTTTCGCCTTCTTTCTGGGTATAACCCTTAGCAACAAGGCGTGCCTTGTATTTCTCAATAGTACCGTCAGGTCTAAGCTTCTTCTTAAACACCCACTTATATCCTACAGGTTTGCACCCATAAGGACGATCAGTAATTTCCCAAGTTCCATTTGCCAAGATAGAATCCATCTCACTGCGAACGACTTCTTTCCAGTAGTCAGCATCTTGAGATGCATAGGCTTCTGAAATAGAAGTGGGAGTGTCATCCACGAGGTATACAATAAAATCATCACCAAAGGTCTTTTCAGTCCTCCGTCTCTTACTCCTAGTAGGAGCTTTATTGTTATCCTCCACAGGATTTTCAGAATGTTCTATTGAAATGGTGGGTTCAGGAATTGTAAATAATTCTTGACTAGATGAACTAGGCATCTCTTGATTTGATGAACTAGACAAACCTTTCATTGGAAAGATGTCCTCAAAGAAAGTCGCATCATTCGACTCCATAATAGTACCAACACGCATGTCAGATACTTCAGATTTTACTATAAAAAATCTATAGCCAATGCTGTGAAACGCATATCCCAGAAGAACACAGTCCATGGTTTTTGGTCCAAGCTTTCGCTTCTTGGGTACTGGCAAGTTTACCTTTGCCAAACAACCCCAAGTCCGTAAATAAGAGAGTTTCAACCTTTTCTTTTCCCTTTCCTCAAATGGTATAATTTCTTTGTTCTTAGTGGGAACCCGATTTAGGACATGACACGCAATCAAGATCGCCTCCCCCACCATGCCTTGGAGAGACCTAAAGTGTCTAACATGGCGTTAACCAAATCAGTTAGAGTACGGTACTTTCTTTTAGCCACCCCGTTAGATTGGGGCAAGTAGGGAGGCGTCCTCTCATGGATTATACCATGTTCCGCACAAAAAGAATGAAATTCATTGGAAAAGAACTCTCCAACACGATCGGACCTAAGCCGCTTAATCTTTCGATCAAGTTGATTTTCTGCTTCAGCTTTATAGATTTTGAAATAGTTCAGAGCTTCATCTTTAGATTTCAGAAGATACACATAACAGTATCCGGTGGATTCATCAATTAAGGTCATGAAATATTTCTTTCCACCTTTTGTCAACTCACCATTCATCTCACAAAGATCTGAATGTATGAGCTCTAGTGGTGCCAAATCTCTTGCCTCCGCAGTCTTATGAGACTTGCGAGGTTGCTTTGCTTGCACGCATACTTGGCACTTAGAGCCCTTGACATTAGTAAATTTCGGAATTAAACTCATGTTGGCTAGCCGCGTCATGCAACCAAAGTTAATATGACAAAGTCGTGAATGCCAAACATTGGACTCATTATCATTGCAAACATGATTAATAACTTTAGTGCATAAGTCTGACAAAGAAAGGCGGAACAAGCCTCCGCACTCATAGCCTTTCCCAACAAATTGTCCATACATCGATATTACAACTTTATTGGACTCAAAAACCAACTTAAAACCATCTCGACACAGAAGAGATCCGCTGACGAGATTTTTATTGATGGAGGGAACGTGCTGCACATTCTTCAGCTGTACGGTCTTCCCCGAAGTGAACTTCAGATTTACCATACCAACACCTTGAACAAAAGCACGTGAGCCGTTTCCCATCAGCACGGAGCCAGCCCGTGCGACCTGATAAGAAGAGAACATGGAAATATCAGCACATACATGTATATTGGCACCGGTGTCTATCCACCATTCAGGCGAATGACAAACTGAAAGGATAGTAGGAAATATACCGTACCCAGCATCCTTCATATCGGTATCACTAACAACAACATTGGCAGAATTGCCGCCGTTTCCATGTGAACGATTATCAAAGCGTTTAGGGCAGCTAGGAGCCCAATGATTCGGATCACCACACACATGGCAGGATCCTTTCTTCTTATACTCAGTCTTCTTCTTGAAGTTGGTAGTCTGCGAGGCCTTGTTCTTGCCGTCAAACTTTCCCTTGCCCTCAAACTTGTTCTTATTCTTGGACTTGTGGGACTGGAAGTTATTTTTCTGCACCACATGTGCACTAGAACTTCCATCAAAGCCTCGAACACGTGTATCCTTTGCTCTCGCTTTTTCCTCAACATGAAGAGAACCAATGAGATCCAAAATGGAAAACTCCTGTCTCTTATGTTTCAGAGAAGTAGCAAAGTTCCTCCATGAAGGAGGAAGCTTGGAAATAATGCCACCGGCCATGAACTTGTCCGGTAAGGTACACTTGAACTGCTCGAGTTCTTTCGCAAGAGACTGTATCTCGTGAGCCTGCTCCACAATGGGATGGTCATCAGTCATCTTATAATCATAGAATTGCTCCATGATATACAACTCAGTGCCAGCGTCGAAAACACCAAACTTGGGTTCCAGCGCATCCCACGCATCCTTGCCATTATCAAATGACATATAGGTGTCAACAATGTTGTCACCAAGAATGTTGAACAAAGCCCCCATAAACATGGTGTCGACTTTCTGAAAAGCTTCCTCCTGAGCAGGAGAAAGATCTCCCTCAGGTCTGCCAAGAGTGGCGCTATAGTAGCCTAGGTTTTTCAACCATAGAACTGCTCTCGTGCGCCATCTCTTATAATGGACACCATCAAAGGGAGGCGGCCTGGTAGCCGCAGCCAAACCAGTTGGACTCAGTTGCCTATAATCAGGTTTTCGGATTGTTGAATATATAAGCAATTTACCATAAGATTTAATCCCAAATAACCAATAATAAAGCATGATGATAATTGCAGGAATTAACCTAATCATGCATACTAGCAGAATAGACAAACAGATCACATCTAACACAGATAAACAGATCACATCTACTCCAAACTCTAGTACAAGAAACTGTAACAGAAACTGAAATAGGTAGGAACAGATTGCATACGGTGCTGCAGGAGGATTCACGTTTGCGTTCAGATTCGGGTTGGCGTTGAGGTTCGCGTTGGCATTGGCACCAGCGTCATCAGCCATGTCGTCGATGTAGAGGCTGCTGATGTCTGGGAAGAAGTCCTCGTCGGGGAAGGAGTCCTCGTCGGGGAAGGAGTCGACGGTCGACGTGATGCCGTCAGTAGTCGCGCAAAAGCGCTCCCCAAAAATCTGATCGCCCCTCACCCATACAGGTTCACAAGAGGCGGGTTCCGGAGGCCTACTGTCCCATCGTCCGGTGCACGCCAGAAGAGGGGATGGAGAAGGTGTAGCGGCGGCGCAAGGCTCTGGAGGCGAGAGACGGGATGTGATACGACGTGATTAGGGTTTGCGCCTAAGTCTGCTTATATAGCGCCGGTTGGGTAAGACGTGAGGCGCAGCCCACGTCCGAGTTAGTAACAGCCCACGATCCAGAAAAACCGGAAACAGCTGATAGAGAAATAACTCGCGCAGTAATTTTCCCGAACAGCAAAAAGATAAGTAAGCTCGGCACCGAGGCACAATTCCGCAAACCGCGGCGCGCGCGCGCGTCATGATGAGGCGAGGCGAGGCGGGCGACGGAGGAGGAGGAGCGCACGTGTAAGCCTCTCCTCTTCTCTCACTTTAGGAGGTAGTAGAACACCCCACTATATATATTGGTGCAACTCCCCTCAAACTAGCAAGGTGGGACTAAACTTTGGTGCCATCCCCTGCTAGGCATGAATGGGCCAAGAGAATTTCAGAATTTATATTGGGCCATGGGCTAAAGCCCACAACCAAATTCCAACACATTTAACATAAGATAAATCTATGATCATTGTGCCAACAATGTCACATATCATTGCGCATAGTCATCTAACCCGGTGTCCCTATCATGGCAATGAGAACTTGTCTTTTCTGAGCTTTTTCCCTCCCATTGCAACGCATGGGCATTTTTCCTAGTACGATTTAAACGTTCGTCTCTTCCCTCAAACAAAGTGGTTCCTTTCTACTCTATTTCTCTCCTAGTGGCGCGGGGAAAGGCCATGATGGCGCAACCGTTTCTTCAATTGATGGCATAGAAGATGTACATCCACCATCCTTTCTGTACACTTTCCTTCCAGTTGTAGTGAATGGTTATTTTTGGCCGGCCTGCCTGTCATGGTTTCGTCAACATATCTGCCATAGTTATAGATGTATGGCAGTTTGTGGAAGGGGGTGAACACGGCGGAGCGATCCAGGACGGTGATAGTACGAGTTTACCTAGCTTCAGATCCCGTAACGGTGGCGAGACCCTACATGCTGCTAATATTCACTATATGGCAATAAGTGCTCGGTTACAACGATGGTGTAAGACTTAGCCTCAAGGGCTGTTCCACGTCGGCTTATAAAGGCGCCTGGCGTGGGCATCATGATGGTTTCGGGGCGGATACTACATAGAGTTCTAGACTAAGTCCTATACAATGTCTTGTACTACATGGCAATCCGCTATGGGCCTAATCTAGTCTAACTGCTAGGAGCTCATGCTGGTCCTGGAATCCGCTAGGGGCATCCATCAATTGGGCCACCCGGTTAGGCTATGTGTCTGACCACCATCCATGGGCCACCCGGGCTTGCTGTATTAGGACTACGTCGCTGGTATTACCCATTTGGTATATCCCCAATAGTAGCCCCAGGGAACTTCAAGATCGCCACTTCAATCCGCCATGTCATTAGTCTTGAAATGCATCCACCAGAGCTCTTTGTCTCGCGTCTTAGTGGTGGATCTTGTTGTTCCTCCATCTTTGTCCCAATCTGCCATGGTTATGGCGGATCAGCGACGTTTAGCTTCCGCTGGCGAAACTCCCAGGATCTTCTGCAGATCTTACCGCAGAATTCGCCATAAATTTTGCTCCATGTAGTTCCTTCTACGGTAAGTTTTGTGGTATAAACATTGTTGGTGCAGATTACCGTTTTACCCGTGGATACGTGTCAATGATCTCGGGCACCAGAGTGCCACGTGTACAGCTTGAATGGCGGGTGCGGATCTCTGTGTCGGGGTCTATATATACCCCAGGCGGTGACCCCTAATACGTCTCAAACGTATCTATAATTTTTGATGCTCCATGCTTGGTTTTACACCATTTGCCTTATGTTTCGTTACACTTCATGGCGTTTTTATGCGATTTCCGGAACTAACCTATTAACAAGTCGCCACAGTGCCAGTTCCCTGTTTTCTGCTGTTTTTATGTTTCAGAAAATTTACACAGGAAATATTCTCGGAATTGGACGAAACAAAAGCCGAACGTCCAGAAATTCACCGAAGCTTCCAAAGAACCGAAGAGGAGACGGAGTGGGGCCACGAGGGCCCCACATAATAGGGTGGCACGGCCTAGCCCCTGGCCGCGCCCCCTACGTGTGAGGGCGCCCTTGCAGCCCCCTGACGACACCCCTTCGCCTATATAAAGCCTCGGGACGGAAAACCCTAGAGGAGTCGGCAATTTTCCAGAAAGAGTTCCGCAGCTCCGCTGCCGCCGCCGACGAATTTCGGGGGACAGAAGTCTCTGTTCTGGCACCCTGCCAGCAGGGGAAGTGCCCCCGGAGCCATCTCCATCGACCTCCATCGCCATCTCCGCCGTCTCCATCGACCTGACCGCCATCTCCATCAACCTTGCTGTCTCCTATGATGAGGAGGGAGTAGTTCACCCCCGGGGTTGAGGGCTCTACCGGTATCTATGTGGTTCACCTCTCTCTCCCATGATGTGATCTTTATGTGATCGTGAGCTTTGTATCTAGTTGAATTGGTAGATGTTATTATTCAGATATTATGCTACTCCTATGCTTAATTATTATACTCTCTGGAGATACCTCGTATCATGGTGTAAAGGTGACTAGTGTGTGCATCATGTGTATCTTTTTGGTTAATGTCTCTATGAATTGTTGGTGTTTGTTGGAACCATCTAGTGTGTTCACGGTGATAGTGTGGGACAATCTAGTTTGGGTACATACGGACTTTGAGGAGTGCTTCGTAGCCCTACGCATGATTAGTGTTCGTTTTCCATTGGAGAATTGTTTTGAGTTGCATATGGATGATAGTATCTATTGGTTCAATTATGTTATATTTGTTGAGAGTGTGTCCACTAGTGAAAGTATGATCTCTAGGCCTTGTTTCCAAGCATTACACACCATTTACTTCCTGTTTTGTTACATGTTTGCTCACAGCGATATTTATTTCATATTACATTTACTACTTATAATCATCACTACTACTTATATTTCACTATCTCTTCGCCGAACTAGTGCACCTATACATCTGACAAGTGTATTGGGTGTGTTGGGGACACAAGAGACTTTCTGTATCGTAATTGCAGGGTTGTTTGAGAGGGATAGCTTTGACGTCTTCCTCCCTGAGTTCGATAAACCTTGGGTGATCCACTTAAGGGAAACTTGCTGCTGTTCTACAAACCTCTCCACTTGGAGGCCCAACAATGTCTATAAGAACAGACGCGTGCGTAGACATCAAGCTCTTTTCTGGCGCCATTGCCGGGGAGGTAAGGTAAAAGGTACTCACATCCTTTGGCTACTAAGTCTTTTAGTTGCTGGTGAGTGCTCGGAGTTATTTCCTTTAGATTCTGCAATTACATCTTTTTGTTTCTTGTTTTTATTTTCACTAGTTAGGCTTAATGGAAAACAAAGAGTTCTTTAGTCTTTTTCCTGAGTTTAGATATGAAGTGTTTGAAGAGAAAATTGAAAAACCTTTGGAGCTTAATTTGCATGCTAATAGTGTTGTTAGTATGAATGCTTTGAACACCGTTATTGCTAATGCTATAGAAAAGTCTAAGCTTGGGGAAGCTGGTTTTGTTAAGCATGATATTTTTAGTTCCCCAGCTTTAGTGGAGAAAGTTTGCTCTGATGATATTTTATCTCCCCTATGTGATGTTCCTATGCCTGTTACCTATGTTAGTGATCATGATTGGGAAAAGCACTCTACTTTTGATATTGAAAATCTTTTTGGTACCGATTCTAAGGTTAATAATTGTTGTACCATTACTACTATCCATGTTCCTTCTTATGATGATATGTTTGATGAATATGCTTTGAGAAATAGCTGTTCTCTAGCTTGTGATGATACTAAACCTCTAGTTTATGATGGTTATGATGATGAGTATAATATTTTTAGTTCACCTACTTTTGAGGAGAAAATTAGTTATGATTACAATATGCCTCCTGTTTTTGATGATTATGGTGATGAGAATAATTATTCTGTTGAATCTGCTCCTACTACGATTGTTCATGTGGGGAGTATTAATTCTTTTATGCATGTGGCTCATGATAGGGAAGCTTTATGTGATAGTTATATTGTTAATTCTATTCATGATGCTACTGAAAGTTATTATGAGAGAGGGAAACATGGTTTGATTGATCTCAACAATATTGAGTTTCCCCTCTTTATGTTGCAATCTTTGAAGTTGTACTTGTTTTGCCTTCCTATGCTTTTTGCTTTGCGCTTTCATGACTTGTCTCTTTACAAGACCATTTTTCATAGGAAGTGGTTTAGATTTAAATGTCTTTCACATTTGCTTTTTGATGCTCTCTATTGCTTTAAGTTCCTATATGGCGCCTTTGCCTCAAGCTCTTATATGGCGCCCACATGAGCATCCTTGCAAATTACTGCGCCTAGCTCAAAGGCGTTAAAGAAAAGCACTCTTGGGAGATAACCCATTGTTTTATTTTCAGTACTTTTTCTTTTATTTGAGTCTTGGAAATTATTACTACTGTAATAACCGCTCCTTATCCTTTTTATTTCGTTGTTGTGCCAAGAGAAGCCTCTAATTTGAGTGAGGTAAGATTTGGGGATGTTGCTGTCCTAAAACAGTTTTCGGTGCTGCACCGTAAAAATTCGTGAAAATCCTCTGTATATCTTTTGGACCTGATATTTCTTGTGCATATGCCCCAGGTTATATCTAAACTTTCATTAGTTGAACACTTTTTGATTTGAGCAACAGAAAACCCTCTAAAGATTCGACCTTTGTTAGCTGTTCTATTTTGACAGATTTCTGCCAATATTTGTGTTTGCCGCTTTATCGCTTTCTTTTTGAGTTCTTTTGATCACGGAACTTTTGGGGAAGTTGCTACAGTAGTATATACTTTATATTTGGTGGTTTTGAGTTGAAACCTGAAGCAAAAAGGGTTGATACATTACTATGCTTATACTAATGTTGCTAATAGAATTGTGTTTAGTTTTGTATGAAGGAAGTTTTCAAGTGTAGGGATTGGAGAATGATGAGATGAGATGAAGAATGGACAAAAGCTCAAGCTTGGAGATGCCCATGTTACCCCAAGAAATATCCAAGAGGTACAAGCGTCCAAGCTTGGGGATGCCCCCGAGGCACCCCTTCTTCATCGGCAAAAATCAGGTCACCTTTCAAGACACTATATTTTTATTGCTTCATGCACTATGCGTTTTTCTTGGAGCGTCTTTACTTTTGCTTTCAGTTTTCTTTTGTTTTGTTTGCTGCAATAAATGGTTAGATCACATCATGTTTCTTTTGGAGGAGATGAACTAGCTTTTCATTTGCCAAGAACACTCTAGTTTTCACTCTTATCGTTCAATGAGTGTTCTCTTTTTCTGCTACTGCGTTTAGCTTGCATTTTTCGCCTTGATTTTTGTTCAGATCTTGTTTTATCTTTGCATCAAGTTGTATTTGGACCTATGGTATATGTTGGGTTTCCTCAAAAGAGTTTCCTCAAAAAGGTTTGAATGGTGTTGGAAAAGAGAAAAAGTTTCATGCAAAAAAGTGGTACAAAAAGGAGCTTGTTTAGACTGCGGCTTAGACTTTTGCATGTCATGTTTGATGTCATTTTGATAGTATACTTAGTGATTTTTGCTGTAGCATGACTTGTCTCAAATGACTGAGATTGCTTAATGATCCTTTGAAAAATGCGTTGTTTTTATTATATGGAAGCATTTATTTGGTTTTCTCCTTTGATGCTTTATTTGGGTTGACTTGGCACATTCTTACACCATGTTGACTACAAAATAAGTCGCCTATAGCCTCTATGATCATTTGGTTTTTGACTTGTGATACCACTTTATGCTTCTTTCAATGATGTTTTGTCGCTATGCATGATTATGGCCGTTATTGCTCTCTTAGTTGGTCGCTCCCAGTCTTTTGCTAGCCCTCATTTTGTACTGAGTATGAGCTCTACACGTGCATCCAACTCCCAAAAACCAAGTTTGCCATTGTGTCCACTATAAATTCCTATGCATGATATTTGCAAGCCATTCCAAGTAAATTTTCATGTGCTACCTTTCAAAAAACCTTCAAAATACTTCTCATTTTGTGACACTGTTTTCAGCTCATGGGGACGTAGTGGTCGGATTTGCTATCTTCCATATTGTCTCATTCCAAAAAGAAAAAAAAGAGAAAAAACAAAGAAAAAAAGCACTCCTCCATGGTATGTGAATGTTGGTGGGCACCCGATGGAATCAGTTAGCCATGGTTTGAGGAAGGAAAAAAGGTGGGGAGGAGTGCCAAGCTTTATAAAAGAGCACAAAAGTGACAATCTCTCTCTCAAAAACTTGCTTCATTTTTGTATAGAAGATAGTAAGAACCCCATTGCCAGTCGTTGACAAAAGCTACCACCTCTCAAAACCCAAGTTTTATCTCTGTTTTACAAATGAAAATCTCTAGCACATGTTTAATCACTGCTTCCCTCCGCGAAGGGCCTTTCTTTTACTTTTATGTTGAGTCTCCACCTTCTACCTTTATGCACCATTAAGAGAGCATAGTTGTTATTCTGAGTATAATGTGCATTGTCCCAAAGTTTTCATTGATTGATTCATATTGTTGGTTTCACTTGTTCTTAAATTATTTGTATCTAGTCGCCCTCTTAAACTTGAAGGTGTTCTATGCATTTATGTTTTGCTCTCCATGAAGGACAAGCTGAAAATCATTTGTATGTTTTTCCTTATGATTTGAACACACATTTGACTTTCATTGTTTCATTTTCATGATCTTTTGTTTGTGTTCTATTTCATGTTATAACATGGTTGCTAAGTTTCTTCTATCAAGATTATGTCTTTCATGCCCATGCTTTAAGTTCTTATGATCCCAGCACTCAATGCTTTCATAGATGATCAAGATTGTGTAGGTGCATGTTACCTCAAAAATTATTTCTTTTGTTATCACTTACCTACTCGAGGATGAGCAGGAGTTAAGCTTGGGGATGCTGATACGTCTCAAACGTATCTATAATTTTTGATGCTCCATGCTTATTTTTACACCATTTGCCTTGTGTTTCGTTACACTTCGTGGCATTTTTATGCGATTTCTGGAACTAACCTATTAACAAGTCGCCACAGTGCCAGTTCCCTATTTTCTGCTGTTTTTGTGTTTCAGAAAAGTTACACAGGAAATATTCTCAGAATTGGACGAAACAAAAGCCGAACGTCCAGAAATTCACCGAAGCTTCCAGAGAACCGAAGAGGAGACAGAGTGGGGCCACGAGGGCCCCACACAATAGGGCGGCACGGCCTGGCCCCTGGCCGCACCACCTATGTGTGAGGGTGCCCTGGGAGTCCCCCTGATGACGCCCCTTCGCCTATATAAAGCCTCAGGACGGAAAACCGTAGAGGAGTCAGCAATTTTCCAGAAAGAGTTCCGCAGCTCCGCCACCGCCGCCGATGAATTTTGGGGGACAGAAGTCTCTGTTCTGGCACCCTGCCGGGACGGGGAAGTGCCCCCGGAGCCATCTCCATCGACCTCCATCGCCGTCTCTGCCGTCTCCATCGACCTGACCGCCATCTCCATCAACCTTGTTGTTTCCTATGATGAGGAGGGAGTAGTTCACCCCTGGGGCTAAGGGCTCTACCGGTAGCTATGTGGTTCACCTCTCTCTCCCATGATGTGATCTTTATGTGATCGTGAGCTTTGTATCTAGTTGAATTGGTAGATGTTATTATTCAGACATTATGCTACTCCTATGCTTAATTATTATACTCTCCGGAGATACCTCATATCATGGTGTAAAGGTGACTAGTGTGTGCATCATGTGTATCTTTTTGGTTAATGTCTCTATGAATTGTTGGTGTTTGTTGGAACCATCTAGTGTGTTCACGGTGATAGTGTGGGACAATCTAGTTTGGGTACATACGGACTTTGAGGAGTGCTTCGTAGCCCTATGCATGATTAGTGTTCGTTTTCCATTGGAGAATTGTTTTGAGTTGCATATGGATGATAGTATCTATTGGTTCAATTATGTTATATTTGTTGAGAGTGTGTCCACTAGTGAAAGTATGATCCCTAGGCCTTGTTTCCAAGCATTGCACACCGTTTACTTCCTGTTTTGTTACATGTTTGCTCACAGCGATATTTATTTCATATTACATTTACTACTTATAATAATCACTACTACTTGTATTTCACTATCTCTTCGCCGAACTAGTGCACCTATACATCTGACAAGTGTATTGGGTGTGTTGGGGACACACGAGACTTTCTGTATCGTAATTGCAGGGTTGTTTGAGAGGGATAGCTTTGACCTCTTCCTCCCTGAGTTCGATAAACCTTGGGTGATCCACTTAAGGGAAACTTGCTGCTGTTCTACAAACCTCTACACTTGGAGGCCCAACACTATCTACAAGAACAGACGCGTGCGTAGACATCAACCCCCAGCTTCAGTCACCCTCTCATCTCTTTTCTTTCAAGCATCGCCCCTGAGCTGCACTTTCCTCGATGAGCCACCGGCCAAAAATCTCATCGTCGGTAACCTTTCCTCGCTGGAGAAAATGCGTTCTCGCATTGTCGTCTTCTTTGTCCATCGAAATTCCCGGGGTAATCTCTGCAACACCACTTGCCGCCATGGATCCTGGATCTCCTTCCTCCCACCACCCCACTAGCAATGAAGATGAAGACTACCTGCTGCAGCAATCTGCACATCCTCATCCCAACATGGCGAACTCCTATCAAGAAGACTTCGCTTCTAAAACTGAGGATGCTGAGGAAAGAACTGCAGAGGAGATGGCGGAGGAGGAAGATGAGAATGATGGTGGAACTCAGGCCGATGAAGCAGAACAGCTTCCTGTCAAACTGCACGGCTACTGGGAGAAGTGCAAGATCAAGGATGCCCATATTCTAGCTCTGGAGATTGAAGGTACAGTGGTGCCTAAGGCGGAATCCCAATGGCGGACTCCTCATAAAGCTTTAGTCCCCGCCCCAAACAAGACTAAGATATTAATGCTCAAGTCTCACACTGAGAGGGGTTTTAGCATGCCGCCATCACACTTCTTTAGCAACCTTCTTCAATTCTATGGTCTCCAGCTCCACCATATTGCACCAAATAGCTTAGTCTGTGGCAGGCTACGCAGCTTTATGCGAGGGATACCTCAGAATTCTCCCAAGGATTGATCTTTTCTAACTCTTTTTCTGTGTTTGACCCAACTTTGAAGATGACGGTTTTCCTCGAACCTCCGGAACAATCTGCTTTGTCCCATAGAGGTAAAAGGACTATCTATTTGTCACCCCATTGGATTCCACCAGGGGCTGGAGGGGATCTTGGTTTTACCATGACAACAAAGCCGCTCCTTCGCGAACTTTTGGGCTTCATCCTTTCAAAAATGTGCCGGTTGAATCTTGCGACTCCTGGAAGCCAGTCAACAATGACTCAGCCACTCCTTATGTCAATCTCCTCACACGGCGGATCGCCATGCTCACCCACAATGGCCTCAAAGGAATTGACACCATCAACTGTTGGATTTCACGGCGGATCCAACCGCTGCAATATCGCGATCACCTGATGCACCAACACACTGGTGCAAAGGATGGCATGTGTTGTTCAGAGGTTGAACTAAGCCCAGAAGTTGTCGCTAAGCGCATTCATTCCTTGATGAAAATTCCATGCAAGGAGAAGGTTCTTGAGTTCGGCATGGAGATGTTCGAAAATGACAGTTGCCCCAATGTATTGCTTTTGTCCGTCGTCAAACCTGTATATTTTGTAATCATGGAAACATTCTAACACTTTGAGTTTTCTTCCCTTTTCCAGGTGAAATCCCCCGCTCCCACAAATTTTGTTGCTTGCATCGGCCAGCCTCTATCTCACGACCTCACCGATGACAAAGACGTCCAATCAAGTGGCAACAAGGATAGTTCCTTCAGTAATAATCTGGAATAGAAAAACAGCAGCAAAGAGGAACTGGCACTGTGGCATCTTGTTAATAGGTTAGTTCTAGAAAATGCATAAAAATGCCACAAAGTGTAAACAAAACATAAAGCAATTGGTGTAAAACAAGCATGGAGCATCAAAAATTATAGATACGTTTGCAATGTATCAACCTTCTACACCAAACTCTGGTCATGTCATCAATGAACAACAGCGGCATCCTATAATTGATAAGTTTATTTATGATGCCTTCCTCTCTAGTAATGATTCTCATTATGTTGAAACTGGTCTTCATTTACCTACAGAGGCACTATGCCTCGATACTCACATGGAGAACATTAATGATGATGAACAAGATATAAAATCTTTTAGTACTAACAATGAATAGGGAATGGAAGAGCACATTACTAATGAAACATTTTCTGATGATGCTTCTTTTTGTGAGTGGATTGATTACTCTAGAACAGATGAACTTGTTCGCAAGGGTGATGAACTAGAGGAAAAAGACACTTTTGAATTTTTCCTACTATCAAAAAAGAATATCATGAAGTGTTCCCCCAGGATAGTGCAATAAAGAAGGATTACTATGAAATATATCCTTATGATACTAACCAAGGTAAAACATTTAACTTCATATGCAAATCTCTAATCCTCCTGATGAAGCTATCTAGGGAGGCATGCTCAGCATACATGGTGCATCCGTCATCACTTGGAGGAAAGAACTTATTCATCTACAAAAATCCGATGCACCTCAAGCGGGTGCCACTTTGACTTAGCTATGATAGTAAGTGCTTCAAACCCCCATTGGAGGTAATAATAAAAACTCCTTTACTCTATATATTCTGAATTAATTTTGGAGCATATAAAGCCTGGCTACTTCGCTTGAAGAAAACGCTTCCCAGGAGGCAACCCGAAAGTTTTTAGGTGTCATTCTTAGATTTGTGTCTTTGCTTAGTTGCGTTCATGATTGCATTGGCACTTTGTATCTTTGCATGTTTTCTATTAGAGTTGGCTTTTAGAATATTAAGATGATAAATTATTCATTGTACTACTTAGCCCGATTGAAACTTCTCTTTGAAAATCTTGTATGCTTTCATTAGGATATCACCAAAGTGTTGTTGCTCTTTGTGTTGTTATTGCTGTCATTTTGTATGCCTCACTAACCTTTCAGACTTAGAAGAAGAATTCAAGAGAAAACACAAGCAGTCGCAGCAACATGGACTTTAATGTGCATCCATACGGGCACGCGTCCCCTGTATTGATGCCTGTATCATCCTAGCACTTCGGCAACAAAACACATAGAAATCATGGCAGGCTTAATGGGCAACCTTACAGGCAGGCGTTACCCGTATCGGCGCCCATATTGATTCGTGCAACTTCATCCCGGAAATCACAGGGAGTTTAACGAGCGACCATACAGGTATGACCCGCCCGTATCGGTCCTCGTATCAAACTCATGAGGTAGACAACAATTTTCGTCAAAAAACTCTAGGGAGTTTAATGTGCTCACATACGGGCCGTATTAAACCTACGGATTTCGCGTCGAAACTATATTGACATTAATAACCTCACATATGGGAACGCTGCGCCCGTATCGCCGGCCATACCGGGGCTGTTGACTTAAAAAAACTAAGAGGAGCCGAGCCACTATGAGTATACTATGTCTAATTTTTTACCTACCTTTGAAACTCTCTAGCTTATGACTCTCAATAGTTTATGCCTTCTTTTATTTTCCTTCATCGATTTGGTGGACGAACTCCGTTCGTACACCGAATCATTTGCTTGTATTCTATTTGTTATTTTTGCAAGGACTTGAACCTTGTGCGAAGACATGTGTGGTATGGTGCCAACCGTGCAAACACCCACACTAGCCATTTGGTTGTTTCAATTCGACAAGCTTCAATAATATTGTTTGGTAAAACCTTCCAACCCGAACTTTTCTTAATAAACTTGTAGTAGCAAGTTTCTCACCTTAAGTGGGATCCCTTCCTCATAACTAAACACATAGGGGCTGCACACTCGTGTTTCATGTTTAGTCTCACTTGCACTTCACTAAAATCTGAGAGCATGTACAACTCTTTGACTTAGTTCCTTAACTTAAGCGTGGTGCTTAGGTTGATTAACCGACCTTGTGAGACCTTTATTTTCAAAACTTGTGAGCTAACTCCCGTGCTTCCAAAAGCAAATAAAAATGGAAAACTTCAAAAGCACAAAAATATTTTGTTTTCTTTTTAGTTTCCAAGTAGGTTTACTGGGAAGGCAACATGCAACACCGAGAATATTCGTTGAAGCAAAGGTTCTTTATCCATTGGAAGAGAGGTTATTCGTAACTCAATGGTAAAGTGCGTCACCCCTTGCTTTCACTTAAGCTTGGGGAGGTACCCACTTCTCACTCTCTCTCTCTCTCTCGCTCTCTCTCTCTCTCTCTCTCTCTCTCTCGATATCTGCATTTTTCTTTTCTTTTGGTGATCTACTTAAGTTTAGTTCTTGCAAAGATCTTAGATTGGGTAAGTTACTTTTGCATATGTAGAGTCTTGTGCAATGTTCTTATTTGATGAAGTGTTTTAAACAATCATGTATTCCTCTATTTTGAATACTTGCTTGAGTAAGTTTTGTTTTATATTTATGTGAGGGATATACTTGCTCATATTAGACCCCATGTGACGAGGGTTAACTCGACAAATGTTCTAGATGAAGGACTTAGGAACGGGCGAAGAGGGCGTCGGATGAACTCGAAGGTAAAGATCAGTCAAACAAGGTGAGGTTTACTGTGTGTGTTCAGAATAAGCATGGTACTCAATTGGCTCAATCTCAATCTATCCCTGGCCAGCCTCTCCTGGCCCCTTTATATAGGTGGCCAGGTCTCGAGAACCGGTCAGATTCAATACAAATTACAATGTCTGTATATGATGTCATCTCGTATTTCGACTACATCTATCCTTAGGCCTCCCTAACGGGCCCCAGGGTACCAAGATAATGGGCCTTATTAGCTACCCTTGTCAGTAGCCCCCGAGATTCTACCAGAATTGTAGATTTGGGTTGAATCTCAAATATTTATATCTTCGACTTGATCAATCTTCGACTTCTTCTTTTTCCCTGTATTCACCAAACAATTCATATTATTTATTTCTCAAGGGGATTTTGGTTAACAAGTCTGGCACTCCTGATGGATCAAGGAGACCAGTTAACTTCCCGAGCAGAAACTTGTTACCTACTTCAAATTCAAGCCCCTGGACTTGAATCCGGTACTTGGCGTAACTCAGTCTTTTGCCGCACTTAGGACTTACAGAGACTGGATTCTAGTGTTTCTCAGGGTACCCAGTGCGTCCACCGGGATTTTTCTTCGCATCATGGATACGGAAATTTACTAGCAGAGCACATTCATGTGCGTATGCTAGGCCATGCAGGACGGATCCTGAGGTCTTACCTTCATGATAATCATGGCATTCAAGCTTTTTTATCGCGACGACGCGGCTTGAGAATCATAATTTTGTCGTGAGCCTTGTTTGGCTATTTCAATACCCAAGATCTTCGGGTTGTTTTTATCTCGGTTAATCACAAATCCCTCCCGATGTGAGTGAATTAATGATTAACAATGTCCGATGTTAACCTTTTGACAATATAGTCAATAATTTACTCTAGTGCTTGTTCTATGATTTCTCTTCTTGCTTGCATAGTTGATAACTTCATTTTCATTGGGTGCGCGACCAGCGCTCCCGATGGGAGTAGCCCCCGAGTCTATAGTCAGAAAAGTTCGGGTAGAGACTCAAAAATACTTGCTTCTTGTCTTGTCTTTCCTCGTTATGACCTGCATAAACAAAAAAAAATTCCTCCCTTTCTTTTTAACTTTCGTCGGGTGCACGACCAGCGCTCCCGATGGTAGTAGCCCCCAAGGCTATGGTTGGGCTCCTTGGAGGTGATCATAGACTCAACAATTTTCTTTGACTTGTATTCCTTCGACTCATCCATTATGCGTGATGCCATTGCTATCATTAATTTCTGCATTGATTTGACCGGACGCTGACCGTTGCACATGGGCAGCGTGGTAATTTCTGAATTTTCTGCCCGTTAGTGGGCTTGCCACTTCCGCTTCGCACGCCACGTCTCAGCCCACGTTCCTTCCTGTGGAATTTTTATATAAGGGGAAACTTTTTGCTGATACTGTTTACCAGTTTCTCTCCTCCTTCGTCGCTGCTTCTTCTTCCTTGCGCTCGACCTTTCCTTGCAGCCCCCGAGCACTCTTGCCATTGCATGCCCATCAAGAGGGTTGCTCATTGATCGAAGATGGCCAAGAAGGGGATGAATAAGCAGGCTCTGAACTGGATTCCCTCGTCCTTTGATGAGGCGGATCTGAAGAAAGCCAAGAAGGAAGGATTTTTGCCAGCATCGGCAGCGATCATCTTCCCCGGAGATGAGGCTGTTCCTTCACCACCGACGGGATATCGGGTGACGTTCCTTGCCTTTCTCCTCTGCGGTTTATCTCTTCCTGCCCACGAATTCCTTCATGGGCTTCTCTTTGTGTATGGCGTGCATCTGCATCAGCTCACGCCAAATTCTCTTCTTCATATCGCCTGCTTCATCACTCTCTGTGAAGCATTCTTGGGCATTGACCCACACTGGGTTCTTTGGAAATTCCTCTATTGCCTTCGTCCCAGTGGTCCTTTAGCTGACTGATACGTCTCAAACACATCTATAATTTTTGATGCTCCATGCTTGTTTTTACACCATTTGCCTTGTGTTTCGTTACACTTCGTGGCATTTTTATGCGATTTCTGGAACTAACCTACTAACAAGATGCCACAGTGCCAGTTCCCTATTTTTTGCTATTTTTGTGTTTCAGAAAAGCTACATAGGAAATATTCTCGGAATTGGACGAAACAAGTTCCAGAACTCCTATTTTTCCCGGAAGAGGACCGAAGACCGAACGAGAGCCGGAGGGGGCCAGGGGCTGCCCACACAACAGGGGGGCGTGGCCCAGGCCCTGGCTGCGCCCACCCATTGTGTGACCAGCCTGGTCGCCTCCTGACAACGCCCCTTCGCCTATAAGTAGCCTCCCGACGGAAAACCCTAGGGGAATCGGCGAAATTTCCAGAAGAGTTTCGCAGCTCCGCCGCCATCGAAGACAAATGTCGGGGGATAGAAGTCTCTATTCTGGCACCCTTCCGGGATGGGGAAGTGCCCCCGGAGCCATCTCCATTGGTCTCCATCGCCGTCTCCGCCGTCTCCATCGACCTCACCGCCATCTCCATCAACCTTGCTGCCTCCCATGATGAGGAGGTAGTAGTTCTCCCCCGGGGCTAAGGTCTCTACCGGTAGCTATGTGGTTCACCTCTCTCTCCCTTGATGTGATCTTTATGTGATCGTGAGCTTTGTATCTAGTTGAATTGGTAGATGTTATTATTCAGATATTATGCTACTCCTATGCTTTATATTTGTAATCTCTGGAGATACCTTGTATCATGGTGTGAAGGTGACTAGTGTGCGCATCATGTGTATCTTTTTGGTTAATGTCTCTATGAATTGTTAGTGTTTGTTGGAACCATCTAGTGCGTTCATGGTGATAGTGTGGGACAATCTAGTTTGGGTACATACGGACTTTGAGGAGTGCTTCGTAGCCCTACGCATGATTAGTGTTTGTTTTCCATTGGAAAATTATTTTGAGTTGCATATTGAAGTTAGCATCTATTGGTTCAATTATGTTATATTTGTTGGGAGTGTGTCCACTAGTGAAAGTATGATCCCTAGGCCTTGTTTCCAAACATTGCACACCGTTTACATTCAGTTTTGTTACATGTTTCCTCGCAGCAATACTTATTTCATATTACATTTACAACTCATAATCATCACTACTACTTGTATTTCACTATCTCTTCGCTGAACTAGTGCACCTATACATCTGACAAGTGTATTGCGTGTGTTGGGGACACAAGAGACTTTCTGTATCATAATTGCAGGGTTGTTTGAGAGGGATAGCTTTGACCTCTTCCTCCCTGAGTTCGATAAACCTTGGGTGATCCACTTAAGGGAAACTTGCTGCTGCTCTACAAACCTCCGCACTTGGAGGCCCAACACTGTCTACAAGAACAGACGCGTGTGTAGACATCAAGCTCTTTTCTGGCGCCATTGCCGGGGAGGTAAGGTAAAAGGTACTCGCATCCTCATGTGTGAGTGCTTTGAGTTATTTCCTTTAGATTCTGCAATTATATCTTTTTGTTTCTTGTTTTTATTTTCACTAGTTAGGCTTAATGGAAAGTAAAGAGTTCTTTAGTCTTTTTCCTGAGTTTAGATTAAACCTTTAGAGCTTAATTTGCATGCTAATAGTATTGTTAGTATGAATGCTTTGAACACCGTTATTGCTAATGCTATAGAAAAGTCTAAGCTTGGGGAAGCTAGTTTTGTTAAGCATGATATTTTTAGTTCCCCAGCTTTAGTGGAGAAAGTTTGCTCTGATGTTATTTTATCTCCCATATGTGATGTTTCTAATGATGCTTGTGCTCCTCATCCTTTTAAAATTCCTATGAAGATTGTTGAACATGCTATGGATAAATGCTATTTAGGAGATGGAACTGTCCATCCTCGTGATCATTTGCTTTTTATACATGAATTATGCGAGTTGTTCAAGTGTGCAGGTATTTCGATGAACCGAGTTAAGAAAAAGCTATTATCTTTATCACTGAAGGGCAGAGCTAAGGAATGGTATAAAACACTGAAGGATGGCCGACATATTGATTGGGAGGAAATTATCGCACTGGCGGCGAAGACTCTTGCGATCCCTAGCAAGAATCCTGATAGTGCTCCTTGCCTCCACCAGTGCGAAGTGCTCAAGGTTGGCCTTGGTACGGGCACGATCTGCCTCCTGCTGAGTGGAGTACAGCAAGAAGTCCATGTGATCGATGTAGGTACTCGGCTCATTTTGCCCTGGCATGTTTGCGGGATGCCCGTCCGCATCACGCCGAGCAAAGTTCCTAAAGCGCTCCCCCTGGACCTCCTCAACATGCAGTCCGCACAAGTGGGCATGCATCTCCTGCATACCTCGGACCAAACCATCGGCCCAAGTGTTCTCCACAAGCTCAAACTTGATCCTTGGAGAACTCAAATCCCCCTTCTTGCCACGGCAACTGGCCCTGACAAGCCACCGTAGCTCTCCATCCGGGTGCTTACTGAGCACGGCTCCCTTGAACTCCGGATACAGACGATCCAGGAACAAGGTCAGGGTGGTGAGGTCGCGCTCGAAACAAAGGCTGCCACCATGGCCCAACTGGTACTGCTCAGTGAATACCAGGGCCATCTACAAAATTTTAGATTAGATTAAGTTAGTGATCAACTCAAGTGTGCAAAATTTTAAGTAGGCAAAAACTGAAGTATGTACAAAACTTTGTAAATGGAGAGGAAAAGACTAAGCAAGTTTTAAACCATTACTTAACTCTTTGTTTTTATAAAGGTTTCATTTAACGCCCATTCTAACTAAGGTCTCCTATGGTCAGCCTAGGCTCTGATACCAACTTGTAACACCCGCGAATTTACAACAAATTCGAAGTGCCCGTTATGCATTCCACCACAATCCCAGAATCATTGTTGTGATACACATAACGTAGTTGGTAACCAGTTCCATAGACATTACAATACGAGGGTTCAAATACAATGGTCATAGTGACCACGTTCATATTACAACACAATATAGCAGCGGAAATAACGTCTTCGGGTCCATGCCTTCACCCTACAGGCAATGGCGACTCAGTAGAAGATCTTAGTTCTGATACTCTTCTTCATAGCCTTCCTTCGGGTACTCCTCCCCATAGTCTGGCCAAGTTGATAGCCAAGGACACAGCCATGAGTACATTGGATGCACTCGCAAACCATCCTACAAAGGAAATGATGAAGTAGATATGCAAGTTTGATATGGGGGACTAAGCACTAAGTTTATTTGCAAAAGCTAGTTTTTATTTCCCAAGAATGTTCATTATTAGAAAAGAAGATTTAATTCTCTAAGTTCAATCTAAAAAGAACTTCAAGTGTGTCAATATCAAGGTCAAGTCAAGTCATGTCTTTCACCAAATTCACCATAAGTTATTAGATTCTTGACAAAAGTCAAGTACAGTTTGCCAACTGTCCATAACCGAGGACGCGGCTATTCGAATAGTTTTGAAACCTCTGCAGAGGGGTACACTTTACCCACAAGATTCGATACATATGCCGGGAGAAATCCACGGTTCATCATACACAAAGTATGCGAGGTTCAGATAATCAAACAAACTCTTTCACTTGCTCACTCTAGTATCGGATCCTTTCCTACGAGTCCATTCTGGCACTCATAGTTTTGCCCGCTGTAGAGTGCTGCATGAATGGAATTTCCACTCGGTTCGAAAGTACCCGCGCACGGTGTACTTCTATAAAGGATGATACAAGGCCTCCCATACTAGGATAAACAAGCTACGGACTAAGCCCCTTCCCATTCAGGGGTAATGTGGTCGTACGGTATGGTTGGCTCACATAGTACATCACTTAGTATCATTTGGCAAATACATTCCATAGTCCTTAGTCAAGATTATTTTCCTTCATAAAACCATCATGTATGAGAGGTCTCCAATTCAAGTTTTCAAGTTCAAGTCACCAAGTTCAAATGGGGTTCCTCTTAGAATGGCCTCAATTTTATTAGCGACTAAGCAACTACAGTGAGTAATGATACCACTAGATAGGGTTGGATAAACTCAGCTTGATGCTCTTGCTAAACAAGATATCACTACACATCTCTCATTCTACTCTAGCAATTCAATCATGCAATTTACAAAAAAACAAGTAGAATGCAATAGTAAAACTAGGCATTTGGAATATGATTCAAAAGATGGCTTGCCTTGGTTGGCAAAGTGTCCGGGGTACTCTTCTTCTTCTGGATAATATTCCCCCTCAATATCCTCCTCAGCAACACTAGTGTCTAATAACGAATAAACACAAAGCACATCATCACTACACAATGCTAACAACACACTAAGCACACATACTTGTTTTCAAACAATAGCCTTCCTGTTGGATTTTATTTGAATTGGTTTGCAAGTTTTCTTCCAAGTTTGCATTGGGTGTGCAAGTTAAATTTTCTACCATATGCCATGTGTGGTTTACTTTTTAAGTATGGGTATTGAACTAAGGGTATTAGTACTAGTTCCAATGAGGGTTGACTCCTTAAGTGAATTGGTGTTGAGGGCAAATTTAATTCTAAGTGTATAATAGAAATCTATCATTTTATGTTACAAATAAGGATTGGATTAAGGTCTAATTTGTATCACTAACAAGGTTTGAGTTGATTAAGGTTGACTAAACAGTAGGGGAGGTAATTAGTGAGTTCACAAACCAAATTTCATAATTTTAGGAGGCTTAACCAATTTTCTAGAATTTTTCTATGATTACCAAAGCTATGGTCAAAGTATTCTTATTTATTTAAATCCCTAACTCAAATTGAATTCTAACCAGTTTCAGAGGGTAGAGTATTTCCTAAGCTTTCCAACGCATATTCATTTGCTAAGAATGGATTTCTAAAACTCTTGGAATTAAAGTTTGAAAATCATATCTGAAACTTCTTATATTTACTAATTGGAGGCACCGTAGGAGGCTCCACGTTAATCCTCGAAAAAGCACAAAAAACTACCGTCCGATCATAATACCAACGGATGGATGCGATTAATATTTTTCCGCTCAAACCTCCACCTGATCCGGTTTCCTCTTTCCCCGACCTAAACATCAAGCGCTGCCTCGCTGCCTTCGGCCGCCTCCAACACCGCACCTCCTAAGGCTAAGGTCCTGCAAGTTGATCTGCTCCAGCTGTCCTTCAGAGCAACTACGTTGAGGTTATCGGAAGGAAGTACATAGCAGCAATGGCAACAGTAGCGAACAATCTTGGAAAAAATATACGTCCTCAATTTCATTGGAGTAGCTAGCCACGCTGGAATCGATCTAAAAAAGATGGTACGATCCAATCTATAGTATAATATATCCTAATCGGTTCACTGCGTTCCTGTTCTACTCTAACATTGGTAATTTTAAATCTCTTCAGCTTGGAGTAATCTAGCGTCTATTCTCTGTCCAGCAGATGAATTTATCACGTGATGGCTGATCTACAAGAGAAGGGGTATACCGTATACCAATGGCAGTCTGACGCTACTTAATTACCAAAGCTAAAGAACTCTGGTGGAGGATGCCAGGACCCCAACGATTACAGGAGCAAGACAAAGAAATCAGCTGAAGGATCCACTTATAGAGGGCTTCTACAGCTAGATCAGCAAGGTAGTTAGGCTAGACAGGAAGGTAATTTTAGGTTTTTGTACAGGTAGATCAGTAAGGTAGCTAGGCTAAGACTGAAGATAATCAGCCACAATTGCCAACGAATTTATATTTGCTTAGTTTAATTAATACAGACCAAGAGAAAACTGAGTTATAAGAGCACCATGTAAAAGTTCATTATATTCTGACCGTTCTTGGGAGGTGTCTCCACCATAGGCTGCCTGTAGGATTCAGCTCCAGGCTGTTACACTTCGGAGCAGGTTCCGGCTTCCGACAGAGGTCGCAGGTACGAGACTGTTAGATTTTTTCGTCTGTCGTACAAAGTTAACTCAGGAAGCAGTAAATTCATTATAGTTGAATTTCATACTCCAAATTATTTTTACTCATATAATTTATGCCTTATACCCAGTCCAGAATGTCGCTTGGAAAAGCAAGCAGATGTGTGGGCGTTTGTCAGGTGTTATTGGGGAAAGAATCCTAGATACACACTACGACTGAATTTTGGAATTTGGATGTCACCCATGGCATTGCACGAGTGCAGTTGTTGACCAAAATTTCATCATCTCATCATGTAAGCATCCCAGCCTCGAAGATGCCTATTTAGTGCAAGAATTGATCTTCGGATTCGAAGAACATTCACATTATGGATTTTATTTTCAAAATTGCAAATAAAAGGCATTTCGTTCTCCTCAAATTGATCTTCTTATTGGTGATGAGTAATATATGCATATGAACCCTTAGTCTTTATAATTGCTGGAAATATTAGCTCTTTTCCATGTATTTAGTCTAAGCACATTCTTTCTACGGGAAATAAGAAATGATCCAATTGTCATGAAGGGTACATTTTTTCTTTATGATTTTCCCACTCTAGCTCCACATTTTGTACCGTAGTGGTGCACATAGAGGAAGAAGACATCACCCAAAATACTATGGAAGTGCATAGTCGCATCTACATTTATTTTAGTAATTTCTCTTCAGTAAGTCTCACTCTGATTACAAGTGCGAAGGTGTGAGATATATTAGCTCATTTCCACAACATACTTTTCGGATATATACTAATTATCTAGCACCGATTCAGTTCTACGTTGGATCATTCACGGCAGGACATTGACTTCACAAAGAAATGCGTTGAGAATATGATGTTGATTCTGCATACACGAAAATAATTATTGATTACCATGTTTCTGCCGATTTTTGTGTGGAGATTTTCCGAAGTTGCTGCCACCTGTTTCGAATAACCTGAAAATAATTGTTGATTAGCACGTTTGTGCTGATTTTTGTGTGGAGATTTTCCGGTGTTGCTGCCACCTGTTTCAAATAACCTGCTCTTTTGAACATGATAAACAATGGATTTTCTAATCAAATAGATTCTAATATCTATTTGTTTATAATGCCAAATTCAAAAGAACAATCATCATTGTATGAGCTTATGTTGCAGTACAACTTTGTTATATTGGGCTTGACATTTTTTTTTTTGACTTTCAGTCCACCGGTTACATTACGAAGCTTCTACTTATGTCATATACCTTCAATAATCATTTACTCTTTAATTGTATATACAAAACACAAATTAAGATACATGATTCTTTTTTCACATAGAGACCTTCAGTGGCCATATTCTGTAGAATTTTGTGATGTAAACTGAATTTTGCCAGCAGGTTAGTTGTCGAGTCCGGTTTGCTTAGTGTAACACTGAGAAACAGTTTGTCGGGTATTTTTCCGGCTTTTTCGAGTATTTCTGATACATAGCTAAGTCTCTTTTTGCCGGTAGTGTCAGAAATGTCACTTTACTGAATTAAGACATTTTTTATTTTAAGCAGTTAGCTGTATAACCTCATGTAGATTCTACATCAATATGCAACTTTGTGTTTTTGCCATTGGTGTTTTCGCAATAATTTCATGCTCACGAGTCCTAATGATTTTCAATTTCTTTGTTCCCTTTTATTATTTTACAATTTAATTGGGGCATTGAGGATTTTCGCAAAACTATCAGGTTATTTAGTTTGAAAACGTCCTCACTTTTCTTAAAAAAATATACATTTTAGAGTATGGGACACACGAGAGTAAAAAAAGGAATGACGATAGCAAAAGAAGGTAAAAAACTGTAGTTGCCCAGTTGCAGAATAATTGGAAAATGATAAAATTAGTTATAACAGTTGAAGAGAATATAATATCAAAACTGTACTAAAAACTTCTCCACATACATGTATCTCAGATAAACTACTTTGGTGCCAACTATTACATGATTATAGTAATAATCATTCAATGCATAAGTTTTGTTATATTCCAATTATGATAACATTTAGACAGAAAATAATTTTATTTTTATTTTATTCATGTGTTTTTTAAACTAGCTAGGCCGTGCAGGTGCACGGGTTGATGACTAGTATTTGAAATAATTCAAATGGGCGGGAAATTAAATAAAAACGAAACGGACCTAATTCTAACCTAGCTGGGCCTATTTCCTACAGAACCCGAACGGGCCGGCCCATACCGCTTCGCCCCGGGCGGGAAATGAATAAAACGGAACCTGACAGGTGGGGTCCGCTCGTCAGATTACTTAACCGCACCGAACCGGTACGCTACCGACGGATTCTAATCCAACGGCTCTGGTGCGTCGTGTTCGTCGGCGAGGGTGGAGCTCACCTGCACGCAGTGAAGACGATGACGGCGACGGCGACGCGCGTAGAGGAAGCAGAGCTCGACGGCGACGGGCGGAAAAGGCTCCGGCAGCACTCCTCCTCCAGCTCTCGGCGTCCGTTCGTCCAGCGGCGGCCCAACGCGGCGGCGCGGCTTGCGTCCAGTACCTCGCCGGCGGTGCAGGCGTCGTCGAACGAGAGCGAGCGGGGAGAAGTGAGGGTGTCTGGGAGGTAGCTGGGAGTGGTGTGCGTCCAGTCGTTTGATCAGCGGGGGCTTTTATAGGCCGGAGAGGCGAGGGCGAGGGCGTCCAGTAGCTCGCCGGTGCGGGGGCCCTGGCAACGTGCGTCGAGCAACACCGGGCACGGCGGCCTTGCTCGCGTGCTGGCGGGGCTTGGTCGCGGCGACGGGGTGCTGTGGGTCGGCTCTGGCGAGGTCACGATGGTCGGCGACGTGCAGCGAGCTGGGGAAGAAGAGAGGGGGTCCTGGGCGCTGTTTTCCTCTTCTCCTCCCTTTCTCACGGCTTGGGTCGGGGCAGAGGGAGCTGGGCTCGACCGCGGGGGTCTCCACGAGCATGGCTACAGGCACGAGACGAACAGGAGCAGTGATCTTCACAGTAAAATCGATTTCCTCCGATTTTTGTTCTCCAGGTGTTCGGTCAAATGCCCACAAGAAACTTAAATTTGAATTTTTGAAAACGGCCACTGTGGTTCTTCAACATATTGGACAACGGTTCCAGGGATATTTTTGTTACAAAGAAAGATTAAGTTTTGCAGAAATCACATTTGAATTTTAGGGTATTGTCACTGTTTCAGATTCAAAGTTTGGCTGATGTTTGAGTTGGGTTGCACTTTGAATTTTTGTTAGAAACTTCTTGGTTGAGTTAGTAGGCAACTTGGTCAAGCTCAACTAACTGGCCAAACACTGAGTTGAGTTACAGATTTCTTATTATAAGAGTCCAAAGTAGGGTAGTCAATAACAATTTCTAGATCACACTTTTCTTCTCTTTTTCTTTCTTTCTTTTGTTTCTTGTTTCTTTAGCTCTGAAAATCTTTCTCTAATGCTTTTGTTGGTTAAATTAGAATTAACTAACTATTGCACAACCAAGAATAGCACACATGAAATCATAAAAGACAATTAATGGAAAATACATGCTTACATGCAATAATAGATAAAAAGTTTTATCTTGGTCCAAAATTTGGCACTTTAATTAATAGTAAGTGGATTACAAATTTCTGAGTTGTTACATCTCTCTGGCATAGATCTCCTATAATTGTTGTACTTAGCCTCTAATTGAATCGCTTAGCATTGCGGTATACCTTCTCTGGTAGTTCACAGGTGTTCTTCCCGTAGGAATTTACCCTTAATTTTCTCTAATTTAACTACGGCGGTAGATCTTCTTTTCCTACTAACTTGTGTGAGATTGGTATGCCGGAGAGACTAACCTCCCCCTTTACTCTGCTTCTGCTAGGACTAACAACACGGGACTCCGGCTCTCATGCCCTGTCCTGGCTACTACGATGGCTTCATCCAGTATGATGGCCACCTCTGCATCGGAGGAGCATAATCCGGCCCAGGCACAAGGACGCTCCGGCTGGGAGGGGTCTAAGGTGACCCCGGCCGACATATCCTGGATTACAACCACCAGACGAGTCCCGGTCGGCATAGCATGCCGGCTACCTGCCGGTGAGATTGTGCCGGCACCTGAGGCCGGCGAACGCGTCGTCTTCATTTCTCATTTTGAGCGAGGCTTCGCTCTGCCGGCCAGCGACTTTTTCTGGGACTTCCTGGACAACTACGGCCTGCAGCCTCATCATCTGCCGGCAAACGCGGTGATGATTCTGTTGGCCTTCGCTGCTTTCTGCGAGGGCTATGCCGGCATTGAGCCCTTTGCCCAGGCATGGGCCAAATACTTTTAGCTGCGCAAACAGAGCGCCCAGGAACCCCGGAGCAAGGATGATCCGCCGGAAACCACCCAGGAAAAGAAGGATCGCCCCATGACCCAATGTGGCGCAGCCAACATCATGTCCCGGAAAGGCTCTGACTTTCCAAAGATAGAATTGCTCGAGTCATGCAAGAAATGGCAGAAAAGCTTCTTCTATGTGAAGAACACCACGGATGCTGATCTGCTCAACCTGCCGCCATATGTGGATGAGCCACCTTTCGACATGAAGAACTGGACTTACAACCCCAAGAACATGGTGGGGCTGGTCAATGCCCTCCATCGGGTTAAGGGCGAGCTGCGGGATGCCGGCCTGACGCTGCAGGACATTGTTGCTTGCTTTATTAGCCGGCGCGTCTCTCCTCTACAGCGCCAGTCCCACAAGATTTTTCAGATGAGCGGGGCCATGGACCCCACTCGACACTCCACGCATGAACTAAGCCCTGCCGACATTCTACGGCGGGTTAAAGACATCTGCAAGTCTTCGCAGGTCACCTTTGCCTGGGGCTTGAGCCATACAGCTGGGATCGCCCTGCCCTGAAGGTAAACCTCTTTAGCCGATACTTCTGCGCTTAGCCCGACATATCTGCTCTACCGATATATTTCTCTTGCCGATATATTTCTTGTCTCTGATCAAATTGTTCTATCCTTTGCAGAAGTTCAGCTTCCAGGCTATGGAGAACGCCCGATTTAGGATTGCCGCAGACCGCACTGTTCCGGATCCCGAAGATTCAGATCATGAGGACAAACTGCCAAAGAACACCCGTGTCGCTTCTGCCGCGGGTAAGGCCTCCTCATCCCGGCATTCAATTCAAGACCGGATTGATGATGATTCTGACGAGGAGATCCTGATGTACTATGACCCAATGCCACTTGCTTATACCTTTCCTACGATCCCGTCCTCAGCTATCCCGGAAGAGGAAGTCGTCGACGCTGCCCCTCTAAATTAGGGACCTTCCTCTACCGGCGGTCGTGCCGGCCGGAAGCGCGGAGTGAAGCCCCAGCCTGAACCACCTCAAACTCATAAGAGACAGAAGATCGGCGTGCCCCAGCCCAAGAGGCAGAGACCTGTTGCTTCGGGGTAATTTTCTTCCCCTCATATTATTTCTGACATATTTCTCCTTCTGATTACTAACTTGCTCTTTTCCTTCTCAGGGCTCCTCTTGCGCCGGAACATGCCTCCAGTTCCAGTGCCAGCCCCAATGTTGATAAGCCGGCGTCTGCTGCACGCCCCGACATACCTGCTACCAGTCAGACCACCTCTCCGGCGCCGGCATCTTCGACCGCGCCCGAAAAGGCCTCTTCCCCGGCGAAGGATGATCCTCCGCTGGAACAAGACAACTCTGCCCCCGACGTCCACATGGACTCGGGGGCTCAACAAGATACTTCTGCCCCCGATGTCCACATGGACACGTGTGACGACCTCAAATTTGATAACAAATTCGAAGTGCCCGTTATGTATTCCACCGCAATCCCAGAATCATTGTTGCGATATACATAACGTAGTTGGTAACCAGTTCCATAGACATTACAATACGATGATTCAAATACAATGGTCATATAGACCAAGTCATATTACAACACAATATAGCAGCGGAAATAACGTCTTCGGCCCATGCCTTCTCCCTACAGGCAATTGGCGACTCACGGAGACGAGCTTAGTTCTGGTACTCTTCTTCATACCCTTCCTCCTGGTATTCCTCCCCATAGTCTGGCCAAGTTGATAGCCAGGGACACAGCCGTGAGTACATTGGATGCACTCGCAAACCATCTTGTAAATGAAAAGATGAAGTAGATATGCAAGGTTGGGTATAGTGGACTAAGCACTCAGTTGATTTGCAAAAGCTAGTTTTTATTTCCCAAGAATGCTCATTTGTAGAAAAGAGGTTTAGTTCTCTAAGTTCATTCTAAAGAGGAACTTCAATGTGTCAAGATCAAGGTCAAGTCATGTCAATTCAAGTTCATGTCCTTCACCAGGTTCACCCTTGTTATTTTTATTCTTGACAAAAGCCAGGTAGAGTTTGCCAACCGTCCATGACCGAGGACTCGGCTATTCGAATAGTTTGAAAACCTCTGCAGAGGGGTACACTTTACCCACAAGATTCGATACATCTGCCGGGAGAAATCCACGGTTCGCTATACACAAAGGTATGCGGCTTTCAGATAATCAAACAAATTCTTTCACTTGCTCATCCTAGTATAGGATCCTTCCCTAGAGCCCGGGATACGGACTTCCCGCTCCGGCGCCTCTAGTTATGCCCATCCCGGAGGCCGGGTTAGTGGAATCCACTTGGTCAAGAAGTATCCGCCCGTGGAGTCCTTCCATGAAGATTTTATGCAAGACCTCCCATACTAAGATCAACAAACTACGGATTAAGCCCCTTCCCATATAGGGGTAACGTGGTTGTACGGTATAGTTGGCACCCATGTACATCACTCGTTGTCAATTGAGAAATACATTTCATAGTTCTTAGTCCAGATTATTTTCTTTCATAAAGCCATCATGTAGGAGCAAACTCCCAGTTCAAGTTTCAAGGTCAAGTCACCCCTTTCAAATGGGGTTCCTCCCGAGATAGCCTCAACTTTTATTAGCGACTAAGCAACTACATTGAGTGATAGTACTACTACTATGGTTGGATAAACTCAGCTTGATGCTCTTGATAACCAAGACATCAATATGCTTCTATCATTCTACTCTAGCAATTCAATCATGCAATTTACTTCTATCATTCTACTCTAGCAATTCAATCATGCAATTTACTAAAAACAAGTAGAATGCAATATTAAAACTAGGTAGTGGGAGTATGAATCAAAAGATGGCTTGCCTTGGTTGGCAAAGTGTCCGGGGTTTTCTTCTTCTTCTTGATAATAATAATCCCCTCCAATATCCTCCTCGGCAACACTAGCGTCTAATAACGAACAAACACAAAACACACCATCACTTCACCAGACCAACAACACACCAAGCACACATCTTTGTTTGCTAACCCAGCATTTGTGTTGCATTGTTATGGGGTTGGATTGTAAGTTTTTCTTCTAAGTTTTTCTTCAAATGTGCAAGCTAGTTTCTCTACTAGGTAGCATAGGTGGTTCACTTGTGCAGCATTGGTGTTGATTTAGAGTTACTAAGGCAAGTTTAAGTGGGAATGATCCACTAAGTGAAATGGGTAAAGAGGGCAATTAATTCTAAGTGTGCACTAGTGATCTATCATTTTATGCTAACAAATAGGTTTGGGTTAGGGTCTAAATGAGCACACTAATATGGTTTGGGGTAGATTAGTGTTGACTAACAGTAAGAGGGGTCATTAGTAAGTTCACATTTTAATTTTCATGATTATTGATGGCTTAAATAATTTTCTAGAAATCTTTCATTAATTCACAAGCTATGGTCACACTATTCATATCCAATTTTATTCTTAACTGATTTTGAAATCTAACCAGTACTATTGGATAGAGTATTTTCTAAGCTTTCCAACGAATATTTATTTGCTAAATTTGGACTTATAAACTCTAGGAATTTAAGTTTGAAAATACCATTTGAAACAGTTTTGAAATAAAAGAAAAGGGCGGGAATTAATTAAAAATGATTCGGACCGAAACGTGAAACGAGCCGGGCCCTATTCCGAATCAAGCCGAACGGGCCGGCCCATACCGTTTCGCGCGGGGGAAAGGAAATAAAAACGGGACTGACAGGTGGGGTCGCGATGTCAGATCTAATTACGAAACCCGAATCGGTATGCTATCGTCCGATCGCGATCCAACGGCTCAGGGTCTTTCTTCTTCCTCAGCACGGGCGGGATCTCACCTGCGAGCAGCGACGGCGTTCGACGGCGACGGCGGGGCGTAGAGGAAGCGAAACTCGACGGCGATGATCGGGATCGGCTGCGGTGCTCCTCCTCCTCCGATTCCCTGCAGAAGCTGGCCTCCAGGTGGTCGGACGTGGCGGCGCTCCGCCCGTCCAGTACTGCGCCGGCGAGGTCGGCTACGGCGAACTAGGGCACGAGGGAGTAAGCGGCGATGTCTGGGAGGTAGAGGGGAGTGCAGTGCGTTGCTTCGTTTGATCGCCGGGGGTTTATATAGGCCCAGGTGGCCGGGAGCAAGGCGACCAGAAACTCGACGCTGCGGGGGTCCTGGCGGCGTTGCAAGCTCGCTCCGGTCACGGCGGCCTCGGGGTGGTGCTGGGCTGGTGTCGACTCGGCTGCGGGGCGCTGTGGGTCTCCTCTGGCGCCTTCCAGACGGTCGGCATCGCGCGGGACAGTGGGTTCCTGGGAGGGGGTCCTGGGTGTGTTTCTCCTTCTCCCTCCTCTTCTCACGGCCTGGGTCGGGCCTGGGGGTACTGGACTCGACCGAGGCGCGGCCAGGGGGCATGGCTACAGCACTTGGCCGAGCTCGAGCAGTGCAGCACAGTGAAGTTTGGTTTGATTTAAATTCCTGCTGCCAGTGTTCGACGAAATGCTTCCAAGAACTCAAAATTCGAATTTTTCAAATTTGCCACTTTGGGTGCTCATCATATTGGATAAGGTACCCTGGCATATTTTTGATCTGGAGAAATAATGAGTTTTGCAAAAATTTATATTTCAAATTTGAAATGGTTTCTGTTTCAGATTCAAACTTTGGCTCAAGTTTGAGTAGTGTTCTGGTTTGAAATTTTGGTAGCTCCTTGTTGGTTGAGTTAGTCCATAGCTTGGTTAAGCTCAACTAAAAGGTGAAACCTGCAGGTGAGCTGTAGATTTCTTAATATAAGGGCTCAAAGTGGTGTAGTCATTAACAGTTTCTAGATCATATTAACTTTATCTCTTTCTTACCTATTTTTATTTTTGGTTCTTTTGGTTCCTAATATCTTTCTTAGTTGTTTCTATTGGTTCACTTAGAATTGTCTAACCAATGCTCAAGCAAAAAGAACACACATAAAATCATAGAAATACAAATAAAGAGAATACATGTATGCATGCAATAATGAATAAAAAGTTTTATTTGGGTCCAATTTGTGGTACTTTATTTAATAAGACTTGGGTTACCATTTCTGGGTTGTTACAATCTTCCCCCCTTAAAAAGAATCTCGTCCCCGAGATTCACTAATTAAGAACTGAAAAGATGGGGAAATTCTTTCTGAAGGTAATCTTCTCGTTCCCAAGTGGCTTCCTCTTCGGTGTGATTACTCCACTGAACTTTCAGAAATTTGATGCTTCGGGTTCGAGTGGTTCGATAAGCTTCCTCGAGGATACGGATAGGCATTTCACGATAGGTCAAGTCCTTGTTGATGTCCACAGACCGGTGATCAATATTCTTGAAGACTTCGGGCTTCTCCGGAACTTCAAGACATTTCCGAAGTAACGACACGTGAAAGACATCGTGTACTTCAGACAATTCAGGGGGCATTTCCAACTGATAAGACACTTCTCCTCTGCGGTCTAGTATCTTGAAGGGTCCAATATATCTTGGGGCAAGCTTTCCTTTTACTTGGAATCTTTGCATTCCCTTGAGAGGTGATACTCTAAGATAGACAAAATCTCCAGTCTGGAAGGTCAGTTCTCGACGTCTCCTGTCGGCATAACTCTTTTGTCTTGATTGGGCTGCCTTGAGGTATTCACGAGTTATGCGAACTTTCTCCTCGGCCTCTTGCAGCATATCTGGTCCAAAAATCTGACTGTCTCCGGTTTCTGACCAATTCAGAGGGGTACGACATTTTCTTCCGTACAAAGCTTCAAATGGGCCATTTGCAAACTGGCTTGATAACTGTTGTTATACGAAAACTCCGCGAAGGGCAGACAATCTTCCCACTTAGCTCCATAAGCTAAGACACAGGCTCTCAACATATCTTCAAGTATTTGATTCACTCTTTCAGTCTGTCCATCAGTCTGAGGGTGGTAAGCGGTGCTGAAGGCTAACTTGGTTCCCAGAGCTTGATGTAAGCTTTTCCAAAATCTCGAGGTGAATTGGGTTCCTCGATCGGAAACGATGGTTTTAGGAACTCCATGCAAACTGACAATTCTGGATAGGTACAGATCTGCTAGCTGATCTGAGCGATGAGTGGTCTTGACAGGAATAAAGTGGGCCACTTTGGTTAGTCTATCCACAATGACCCAAATAGAGTCATTTCCACGGCTAGACTTTGGAAATCCAGTGATGAAATCCATTCCAACAGATTCCCACTTCCATTCCGGAACTTGCAAAGGTTGCAGCAAACCAGCAGGACGTTGATGTTCAGCCTTGACTCTTTGGCAGATATCACACTTGGCTATAAACGATGCAATCTCGCGCTTCATTCCATGCCACCAAAATTGTTCCTTCAAATCTTGGTACATCTTAGTTCCACCGGGGTGGATGGAGTAAGGTGTCTCATGGGCTTCCTTCATAATTACTTCCTTCAATTCTGAGTCAGCGGGCACACAAATACGGCCTTTGTACCAAAGAACTCCTTGATCATCTTCTTCGAATCCTGGCACCTTGCCGGAACCAATTCTGCGCTTGATTCCTTCAATACTCTCATTTCCCTTCTGGGCTTCTTTGATTTGGCTCATCAAGGTGGGCTGAAGCTCAAGGTTGGCGAGAAATCCTTGACTGACTAGTTCCAATCCAAATCTTTCAAACTCTTGGTGCAACCTAGGTTGCTCTTCCTTGATCCTCATATTCAACGAACACGGCTTCCTACTCAACGCATCGGCCACTACATTGGCCTTACTAGGGTGATAGTGAATTTCCAGATCATAATCCTTGATCAACTCTATCCATCTCCTTTGCCTCATGTTCAACTCCTTCTGGGTGAAAATATACTTCAAACTCTTGTGGTCCGAATAGATCTCACAGCGGTTGCCCATCAAATAATGCCTCCAAGTCTTCAAAGCTAGAACCACGGCTGCTAACTCTAGATCATGGGTTGGATAATTTTCTTCATGAGGTTTAAGCTGCCTAGAGAGGTAAGCTATGACCTTTCCTTCTTGCATCAGTACGCAACCAAGTCCAAGTTTGGAAGCGTCGCAATAGACATCAAAATTCTTGGTGATATCGGGCATGGTTAGGACAGGGGCGGTCACCAATCGCTTCTTTAGCTCTTGAAAACTCTCTTCACACTTAGGGGTCCATTCAAACTTCTTGTCCTTCTTCAATAATTGGGTCATCGGACGGGCAATACTGGAAAATCCTTCGACGAACTTGCGGTAATATCCCGCTAATCCGAGAAAACCTCTAACTTCCGTTTGAGTGGTAGGGGCTTCCCATTCCAGGACTGATTTGATCTTCTTGGGATCTACCGATATTCCTCCTGCTGACAGCACATGGCCTAAGAATCCAACCTCCTTCAACCAGAACTCACATTTACTGAACTTAGCATATAGCTGATGCTCTCTTAGGGTTTCTAGAATTAATCTCAAATGGGTTGCATGCTCTTCTTCGGATTTGGAGTAGATAAGAATGTCGTCAATGAAGACAACAACAAACTTATCCAGGAACTCCATAAAAACCTTATTCATGAGATTCATGAAATAAGCAGGGGCATTGGTCAATCCAAAGGACATTACGGTGTACTCATACAATCCGTATCGGGTAGTGAAGGCTGTTTTGGGGATATCCGTTGCACGGATCTTCAGTTGGTGGTATCCGGTTCTAAGATCTATCTTCGAGAATACTCTTGCTCCAGTCAATTTGTCAAACAGATCTTCAATCTTCGGGAGAGGATACTTGTTCTTGATGGTCACATCGTTAAGCTTGCGATAATCAGTGCACAGTCGGCTAGAACCGTCACTTTTATCCACAAACAGAACGGGTGATCTCCAAGCAGAAGAACTTGGTTGAATTAATCCTTTGCTCAAGAGGTCATCCAATTGCTTCTTCAACTCAACTAATTCAGCTGGGTTCATACGATAGGGTCGTTGGGCTATTGATCCAGTTCCGGGGATAAGCTCAATGATAAACTCAATATCCCGATCCGGTGGCATTCCGGGTAACTCATCGGGAAAGACATCCGGGTATTCACAGACGATGGGGACTTGCTCCAAAGTCGGTCCTGAGATACTCTTATGACATCTGGTGGTTTGGGGTGGTTTTACGGACACATGCTTGACTATGATTCCATTGCTACTCTTCATGGTGATGGTCTTTTTGGCACAATCTATCACTCCTTGATGAAAAGACATCCAATTCATACCAAGAACTACTTCCAAACCCTTGGTTCCCAACACTATCAAATCGGCTAAGAAAGCTATCCCATGGATTTCTATGGGCACTGCCAAGCAAGTACAACTAGCTTTTGTTACTGACCCGGGAATTTGCACAGACATGACGTCTTTCAAGGGTGTGGGTTGAAGTCCACTTTTATCAACGAATAATTGGGTAACAAACGAGTGTGAAGCTCCAGAATCAAACAGAACCCTTGCAAGAACTGAGTTAACAGGGAACATACCAAGCACCACGTCGGTTGCTTCCTGAGCTTCTTCAACATTCATGTGATTCAGACGGCCTCGAGAGTGAGGCTGGTTCCTTGGTGGATAGTTCTTGCCATTTCCCACACGGCGCTGTTGCTGAGCAGGAGCAGTAGTCTTGGATGCATCATTCAGCTTCTTGGGGCACTCATTGGAGTAGTGCCCTTTTTGTCCACACTCATAACATGTAATACCAGACTTGTCACCAGGCTTGGGTAACACAGGGGCGCCATTTGGCCTTGGAGTATTGGTGTTGAAGTTGTTGCCACTAGGTCTTGGGGGTGCACGGTTGAAGTTGTTGCCGGGTGGGCGGTTAGGATAGTTGGGACGCGGAGCAGGTGCAGACGGCCTCATTGGTCTAGGGGTGAAACCCATTGGTGCATTTCCCCTTGGCTTCTGCGAGTTGCTCGGGTTGCCTTGATACATCATACGGCGCTTGCGGTTCTCGGTAGCTTGCTTGAGTTTGCCTTCCATCTGAATGGCAGAGTCAACCAATGACTCCAGGTCGGCAAAGGGAATACTAACCAGGACACATTGCATCTCATCATGAAGTCCATCCAGAAACCTTTCTTGCTTCTTCTCAGTGGTGTTGGTGTCATCTGGGGCATATCTAGACAAGGTAAGGAACTTGTCACGGTAATCCACCACCGACATGGAACCTTGCTTCAGATTTCTGAACTCATCTCTCATCCTTTTTACCAATCCCATGGGAACATGGGCTTTGCTAAACTTGCTCTTGAACTCCTCCCAAGGCATCACATACCCTGGGGCTTGCATGGCACGGGTGCTGTCCCACCAAGCTCTTGCTGCTCCAGCAAGATAGTGGGTGGTGTATAAGACCTTCTCATTTTCACCAACTTCAGCGACTGCCAAGTTGTTCTCCATGGTACGAAGCCAATCATCGGCATCTAAGGGCTCTTCAGACTTAGTGAATATAGGAGGGTTGGTGTTCTGGAAACTCCTTAACTTGGATCGGTGCTCTCCATTGCCATGGTTTTCTCCTTCACCATTGCCATTTCCATTGTTGTGGTTCGTTGCCATCTGGGTTAACTGCTGAAGAGTGGCCAAGTTGGCTTGGCGCTCAGCTCGGGCTGCTTCCCGGTCTTCCATGATCAACCTTAGCAATTCGGCCATTTCCGGGTTCGGGGGTGGGGGTGCTCGCGGCATCTGAAGATAAGGTGCGTAAGACAAGAGGGAAAAGCTAATTTGCTAAGATTTAGAGGTACATGGATGATGCAATTTTGTTTTACTAAGGCCTTAGAGGCCAAATTCAAATTTCATTCATCACTCATCAAACATATCATACATACGAGTTCACACATTACAAATGGTTTACATCAAACCATTGCGACTCGTCTACTAGAGAGGGGGATACAACTCACACCTACACGAAGTGATCATAAAGTGGAACTCATAGCTAGATAATACGTGGATCTCGGACCTAAACAGCGGGCTCCTCGGGGTCTTCCTCCTCGTCGCTCACAATGAATCCATTGTGTCCACCATCCTCCAGATCATCGAGGTCCTCCATGAAGTCATCCTCATCACTAATGAGGGCATTATCCTCCTTGCGGAGATCAATGCCTTCCTCCTCACCAAGGTGATCCTCCAGACTCTCAATGTACGCGGTCAACTCCGCCACATTGGCCTTCAACTCCTCAAGGTCCTGTTCCTTCTCATCGCGCTGGCGACGAAGGCTCTTGCGTTCCTTCGCAAGAATCCTGATGGTGCTCCTCGCCTCCACCAGTGCAACGTGCTCGAGGTTGGCCCTAGTACGGGCACGGTCGGCCTCCTGCTGAGTGGAGTACAGCAAGAAGTCCATGTGGTCGATGTAGGTACTCGGCTCATTCTGCCCGGGCATGTTTGCGGGACGCCCATCCGCATCACGCCGAGCAAAGTCCTTGAAGCGTCCTCCCTGAACCTCCTCAACGTGCAGTCCGCATAAGCGGGTGTGCATCTCCTGCATCGCTCGGACCAAACCATCGGCCCAAGTGTTCTCCACGAGCTCAAACTTGACCCTTGGAGAACCCAACATCCCCTTCTTGCCACGGCAACTAGCTCGGATGAGCCACCGTAGCTCTCCATCCGGGTGCTCATTGAGCACGGCTCCCTTGAACTCCGGGTACAAACGGTTCAGGAACAAGGTCAAAGTGGTGAGGTCGCGCTCGAAACAAAGGCTGCCACCTTGGCCCAACTGGTACTGCTCAGTGAATACCAGGGCCATCTACAAAATTTTAAATTAGTTCAAGTTAGTGATCAACTCAAGTGTGCAAAATTTTAAGTCAGCTAAAACTGAAGTATGTATAAAACTTTGTAACTAGAGAGGAAAGACTAAGCAATTTTTGCAACCGTTCTTGTATCTTTCTTTTATCAAGGTTTTGTTTAACGCCCATTCTAACTAAGGTCTCCTATGGTCAACCTAGGCCCTGATACCAACTTGTGACGACCTCAAATTTGATAACAAATTCGAAGTGCCCGTTATGTATTCCACCGCAATCCCAGAATCATTGTTGCGATATACATAACGTAGTTGGTAACCAGTTCCATAGACATTACAATACGATGATTCAAATACAATGGTCATATAGACCAAGTCATATTACAACACAATATAGCAGCGGAAATAACGTCTTCGGCCCATGCCTTCTCCCTACAGGCAATTGGTGACTCACGGAGACGAGCTTAGTTCTGGTACTCTTCTTCATACCCTTCCTCCTGGTATTCCTCCCCATAGTCTGGCCAAGTTGATAGCCAGGGACACAGCCGTGAGTACATTGGATGCACTCGCAAACCATCTTGTAAATGAAAAGATGAAGTAGATATGCAAGGTTGGGTATAGTGGACTAAGCACTCAGTTGATTTGCAAAAGCTAGTTTTTATTTCCCAAGAATGCTCATTTGTAGAAAAGAGGTTTAGTTCTCTAAGTTCATTCTAAAGAGGAACTTCAATGTGTCAAGATCAAGGTCAAGTCATGTCAATTCAAGTTCATGTCCTTCACCAGGTTCACCCTTGTTATTTTTATTCTTGACAAAAGCCAGGTAGAGTTTGCCAACCGTCCATGACCGAGGACTCGGCTATTCGAATAGTTTGAAAACCTCTGCAGAGGGGTACACTTTACCCACAAGATTCGATACATCTGCCGGGAGAAATCCACGGTTCGCTATACACAAAGGTATGCGGCTTTCAGATAATCAAACAAATTCTTTCACTTGCTCATCCTAGTATAGGATCCTTCCCTAGAGCCCGGGATACGGACTTCCCGCTCCGGCGCCTCTAGTTATGCCCATCCCGGAGGCCGGGTTAGTGGAATCCACTTGGTCAAGAAGTATCCGCCCGTGGAGTCCTTCCATGAAGATTTTATGCAAGACCTCCCATACTAAGATCAACAAACTACGGATTAAGCCCCTTCCCATATAGGGGTAACGTGGTTGTACGGTATAGTTGGCACCCATGTACATCACTCGTTGTCAATTGAGAAATACATTTCATAGTTCTTAGTCCAGATTATTTTCTTTCATAAAGCCATCATGTAGGAGCAAACTCCCAGTTCAAGTTTCAAGGTCAAGTCACCCCTTTCAAATGGGGTTCCTCCCGAGATAGCCTCAACTTTTATTAGCGACTAAGCAACTACATTGAGTGATAGTACTACTACTATGGTTGGATAAACTCAGCTTGATGCTCTTGATAACCAAGACATCAATATGCTTCTATCATTCTACTCTAGCAATTCAATCATGCAATTTACTAAAAACAAGTAGAATGCAATATTAAAACTAGGTAGTGGGAGTATGAATCAAAAGATGGCTTGCCTTGGTTGGCAAAGTGTCCGGGGTTTTCTTCTTCTTCTTGATAATAATAATCCCCTCCAATATCCTCCTCGGCAACACTAGCGTCTAATAACGAACAAACACAAAACACACCATCACTTCACCAGACCAACAACACACCAAGCACACATCTTTGTTTGCTAACCCAGCATTTGTGTTGCATTGTTATGGGGTTGGATTGTAAGTTTTTCTTCTAAGTTTTTCTTCAAATGTGCAAGCTAGTTTCTCTACTAGGTAGCATAGGTGGTTCACTTGTGCAGCATTGGTGTTGATTTAGAGTTACTAAGGCAAGTTTAAGTGGGAATGATCCACTAAGTGAAATGGGTAAAGAGGGCAATTAATTCTAAGTGTGCACTAGTGATCTATCATTTTATGCTAACAAATAGGTTTGGGTTAGGGTCTAAATGAGCACACTAATATGGTTTGGGGTAGATTAGTGTTGACTAACAGTAAGAGGGGTCATTAGTAAGTTCACATTTTAATTTTCATGATTATTGATGGCTTAAATAATTTTCTAGAAATCTTTCATTAATTCACAAGCTATGGTCACACTATTCATATCCAATTTTATTCTTAACTGATTTTGAAATCTAACCAGTACTATTGGATAGAGTATTTTCTAAGCTTTCCAACGAATATTTATTTGCTAAATTTGGACTTATAAACTCTAGGAATTTAAGTTTGAAAATACCATTTGAAACAGTTTTGAAATAAAAGAAAAGGGCGGGAATTAATTAAAAATGATTCGGACCGAAACGTGAAACGAGCCGGGCCCTATTCCGAATCAAGCCGAACGGGCCGGCCCATACCGTTTCGCGCGGGGGAAAGGAAATAAAAACGGGACTGACAGGTGGGGTCGCGATGTCAGATCTAATTACGAAACCCGAATCGGTATGCTATCGTCCGATCGCGATCCAACGGCTCAGGGTCTTTCTTCTTCCTCAGCACGGGCGGGATCTCACCTGCGAGCAGCGACGGCGTTCGACGGCGACGGCGGGGCGTAGAGGAAGCGAAACTCGACGGCGATGATCGGGATCGGCTGCGGTGCTCCTCCTCCTCCGATTCCCTGCAGAAGCTGGCCTCCAGGTGGTCGGACGTGGCGGCGCTCCGCCCGTCCAGTACTGCGCCGGCGAGGTCGGCTACGGCGAACTAGGGCACGAGGGAGTAAGCGGCGATGTCTGGGAGGTAGAGGGGAGTGCAGTGCGTTGCTTCGTTTGATCGCCGGGGGTTTATATAGGCCCAGGTGGCCGGGAGCAAGGCGACCAGAAACTCGACGCTGCGGGGGTCCTGGCGGCGTTGCAAGCTCGCTCCGGTCACGGCGGCCTCGGGGTGGTGCTGGGCTGGTGTCGACTCGGCTGCGGGGCGCTGTGGGTCTCCTCTGGCGCCTTCCAGACGGTCGGCATCGCGCGGGACAGTGGGTTCCTGGGAGGGGGTCCTGGGTGTGTTTCTCCTTCTCCCTCCTCTTCTCACGGCCTGGGTCGGGCCTGGGGGTACTGGACTCGACCGAGGCGCGGCCAGGGGGCATGGCTACAGCACTTGGCCGAGCTCGAGCAGTGCAGCACAGTGAAGTTTGGTTTGATTTAAATTCCTGCTGCCAGTGTTCGACGAAATGCTTCCAAGAACTCAAAATTCGAATTTTTCAAATTTGCCACTTTGGGTGCTCATCATATTGGATAAGGTACCCTGGCATATTTTTGATCTGGAGAAATAATGAGTTTTGCAAAAATTTATATTTCAAATTTGAAATGGTTTCTGTTTCAGATTCAAACTTTGGCTCAAGTTTGAGTAGTGTTCTGGTTTGAAATTTTGGTAGCTCCTTGTTGGTTGAGTTAGTCCATAGCTTGGTTAAGCTCAACTAAAAGGTGAAACCTGCAGGTGAGCTGTAGATTTCTTAATATAAGGGCTCAAAGTGGTGTAGTCATTAACAGTTTCTAGATCATATTAACTTTATCTCTTTCTTACCTATTTTTATTTTTGGTTCTTTTGGTTCCTAATATCTTTCTTAGTTGTTTCTATTGGTTCACTTAGAATTGTCTAACCAATGCTCAAGCAAAAAGAACACACATAAAATCATAGAAATACAAATAAAGAGAATACATGTATGCATGCAATAATGAATAAAAAGTTTTATTTGGGTCCAATTTGTGGTACTTTATTTAATAAGACTTGGGTTACCATTTCTGGGTTGTTACAACACGGGGGCTCAACAAGATGCTCCTGACACCGGCGTGCCTGCCAGCGGCACCGGAACTGCTGAAGATGTCGGTGCAGGCGACAAGAGCGCCAGCATAGAGAAAGGAAAAGCTCCCGAAGTACCAGAAGTCCAGACTAGCCCGGCACCAGTTTCTGCAGGACAAGCTACACCGGCTGCGCCGGAACAACCAGTGCCCAAAGCTCCAACTCCTGGAAAGACTGATGTCCCGGCCAAGTCCAGCACTTTCAAGATGAAGCAAATCATCAAGACCGTGACACCATCTGCTACAACCGCGCCGGCATCTGCTAAGCCCGCACCCTCCAGCTCTGCCATGACACTTCATTTTGGCAAGGCAGCGGCCCGTCCCAGCTTCTTCCAGACGCCAGAACTTGAGGGCCGCGTTTCTTTGCTGACCAAGAACGACAAAAGCCTTGGATTCCTCAAGGAATACTGCATGAAGTGGAACGATGCGGATTACATGGACACTGCCAGCTCCAGGAAGAAGAAAATGGCCGGAGCTCCGGCCCCTGGCAATCCTGATGTTATACTGGCCTCCAAGCCCATTCCTATTGCCAGTGAGCTCCTCAGCATCTAGCAGAGGCTTCACCTTTTGGCCGACGCCACCAACGTAAGTATTCTCTTTATATATCCCCAGTCCCCAAAAATGTCGGCTGTCCGGGATACGGACGTCCGGAATTTTCAAATATTTTTTTCCACTTAGCTGTTTTCAAATCCAACTGTCCGACATATAAGCTCGATCCGAGCTTCAAATCCTAGTCACCGAGGGCCGGGATAGGTGCGCCGCACTTGTGCCAGGTCTTCCAAGAAACTAAAACCTTATGTAACTTTCAAATCCACCTGACTGACATATAAGCTCGATTCGAGCTTCAAATCCTAGTCACCGAGGGCCGGGATAGGTGCGCAGCACCTGTGCCGGGTCTTCAAAAAATGAAAACTTCGTAGAATCTTCAACTTAACTGATATGCTAAATTTTCCTCATAACATTTCAAATCCCAACACTTTTGCCGCGTATGAACAATGCATGCGCCGACATGTATCATGACCTGGTGTGCGAGCATCGGAAGTTGTCCGACGAGCACAACAAACTTCGTCTGGATCTGACCAAGAAAGGTAAACTCAGCCGACATACCATTATATGCCGGATGCCTTTCCTCTTTTTACTTCGCAATATTCATCTTGCCGACACATCTTGATGCGTCGACACATAAACCTTTGCCGACATTTTTCAGCCACTACTGAGGGACAAGTCACCGAGCTTGTTAAGAGGGTAAAGGAGCTCACAGGTATGCTGGATCCAGCTAATCTTCGAATAAGCACTTTGTACTTCAAATCCTTCAATCTTTGTGATTGTTCTCTATATTCAAATTCTTTTTACTCTTCTAACCTCAAATCCTTTTAACTTTAAATCCTTGCAGATTAAAAGGCTGCACTGGAAGCACGCCACCAGGACTGTGTGTCCTCAGTGAATGTGGCCAAGCAGTTGGATGACAGAGATGTCGCCCACAAATCTGAGGTGGAGCAACTGAAGAGCCGGATTGCTGAGCTCCTGGACGAAAAGGAGGAGAGGGATGGCCAACTTAAGAAGGTCCAGGGGCTACTTGTCACCTCAGAAGCTGATGCCGCCGAAGCCAAAGCTGAATTGCAGCACCTGAAGGAGCAGGCCACCAAGTGGGAAGTTGATATTGCCCGGCTCAACGTCGATTTCGCCAGTAAGCTTCAAATCCTTTTCCTATTATCCTGCCCAACATACCATGTCTGACATACCATGATCTTTTCTGGCATAACCTTCATGCCGACATATATTCCTATTTTTAACATCTTCCTCATCTTTCAGGCATGTTCCCTGCTTCCGTCGAGGACGTTGAGAAGGCTCTGCAGGTGGATCGGGTGAACCGGAGTGCTCCGGTTGACTCATCCAGCTAGGACATGTCTGAGCAGCTAATCGCTCTGGATGCCCGCAAGAAGGCCATGACATCTTACACTGAAGATCTCTTCCTTGGTGCTTAGGAAGCACATTCCGCCCTCTGGCCGGGACAAAGAATGCCCACTGACCCTCTTGACCTTGGCAATGATCTGCAGCTCTCCAAAGTTCGCCTCAGGGAATGGCAGGACTCCGGCGCAAGGGTGGGAGCTGATGAAGCTCTCACTTACTTCCTCTCTTGGTATGAAAAGGTTGACTTGGAGACTTTGCGCTCTGTGCGCGAAGGATCTGTGTGGACCACAGACCCGGAGTTTATCCGGCGTCGCCAGGAGTTAGCCCACAGCTACGTGGACTACGCCGACACTGAGGCCTTCATCCGGGACATCCGCGAGCTAGAGAAGAAGGATGATGCTAAGGACGTTGAGGGCTCTGACTCCAGCCAGGATGAAGAAGAAGCTGAAGATGCCCACACTGAAGCTTCAGAGCAGGGTTCTGCCCTGGCCGGAGGTGACGGCTCCATTCCTTCTACTAGATCCGGCACTCCTGAAGCCGACATTTCTACTGCTACAGCTCCTCCTGTCGGCGGCTCTGCTTCTACTCCTGCCTCTTAGACTTTGCATCACAGAAAAACTTTAAGTTTTATCAGATCCCCGGTATGTCGGGTGCAGTTGTAAGATATACTCTATTTCCTTTGGTTTGCTACCTGAACAAGTTTTAATTTGGTTTGCTTGCTTATGAATGCCGGATCATCTTTTGGCTAAGTCACCGAGTTTGTTTTCCTATTTCCTTAACTCCGCAACCTTGGCTACTTGTCTACCTTATTCGGCTTTTGACGTATGAGTCTCAAGGTTGCTTTATTAAACATACAGTACTTAAACCTTGAAACATAGACTTCAAATCATCCGACACTTCAAGTTTTAACTTTTACAGTAAGATAAATGTCGGTTCGCTTGCTTTATCTTTCCTTAGCCGTTTTCCATGTGTAGACAATCTCCGGCATCTACTCTTGCTAGCCATGAAGCCAGGTTTCGGACAACAGCTAAGTCAAAGAGCGGCCTTTGGTGCCGACACATTACTAGGCCAACATAGGAAACATTCAAATCAAGCCAGCCGGCATATAAATGAAAAACTGAACAACAGACAACAATATATACTGGAGGCAGTGCCCGATCTCCTCGGGATGCCGACATTTCATTCATTAGTCTTGCGCCGGTATAAAGTGCCAGCATACAAAGCAAAATGAAAATACATACATTATGCTGCTCAGGAGTAAAAGGGACGGAGTAGAGCTATGTTCCATGGTCGCTTGGTTTCTTCTCTGGACCTGTCCACCTTGTTCTTCTTGGGGGCCTGCGCATCTATAAGATAGTAGGCATCATTGTGCAGAGCCCTGCTCACAATGAACGGCCCCTCCCATGGAGGAGTTAGCTTATGCCGGCCCTCTGTGCCTTGCCTTAGCCGGAGCACTAAATCTCCCTCTTGGAATCTCCTTGGATTCACCTTCTGCGCATGATAGCGTCTGAGGTTCTGCTGATATACTGCAGTTCTTGATAGTGTTATCTCTCTTGCTTCTTCTAACAGATCAACATCATTTTCTCTGGCTTCTTTAGCCTCTTCCTCAGTATATAGCACCACTCTTGGTGCATCATGTATCACATCTGTTGGAAGCACAGCCTCTGCCCCATACACAAGGATAAATGGCATATAGCCTATTGACCTATTCGGAGTTGTCCTCAAACTCCAAAGCACTGCCGGCAATTCATCTAGCCAACATTCGGGAGTTTTCTCCAGTGGCTCTATCAACCGGGGTTTTATGCTGGATAATACTAGTCCATTTGACCTTTCCACTTGGCCATTGGTACAAGGTTGAGCGACCGATGCAATGTCTAGCCGGATTCCCACCTCCTCACAATATCTGGCAAATGGCCCTTGGGCAAAGTTCGAACCATTGTCAGTGATGATGCTATGAGGAACACCATATCTCAAGATTATATCTTTTAAGAATTTCACTGCTGTGTGGCCATCACACTTGCTAATTGGCTTTACTTCAATCCACTTGGTGAACTTATCCACCATGACCAGAATATGAGTCATCTTTCCCCTTGCCGGCTTAAATGCCCCGACCATATCCAGGCCCCAAACCGCAAAGGGCCAGGTTATCGGGATAGTCTTCAATGCTGATGCTGGCTGATGAATCTGGTGGGCATACATCTGACACCCATTGCATTTCCGAACCAAGTCTTCTGCTTCTTGTAGTGCCATCAGCCAGTAAAACCCATGTCGGAGCACTTTCGCCACTAAGGCTCTGGATGAAGCGTGGTGACCACACTCCCCCTGATGAATTTCCCGGAGCATCTCCTGGCCTTCAGCAGATTCAACACACCTCTACAGTACACCCGTGGCACTTCTCTTGTATATTTCCTTGTTGATGATGGTATATCCTTTGGATCTCCTCGTAACCCGGCGTGACTCAGTTTCATCTGCCGGCACTTGGCCATCGACCAAGAAATCCATTATGGGACGCGCCCAGGAGGGCACCTCCCTAACAGTGAATACTGCCTGATCTATCTCCATCATTTCGACCAATACATAATCGATCTCCATGGGCTGTGAAGTCCCCGGGACAGAGGGATCAGTCCCCGGGTATGTCGGAGCAGTCCCCGGGTATACCGGCACAACCTCCTGGTACATTTTTCCCTTGCCTTTATCTCTGCTCTGGAAGACTGCACTTACTGCATATGTCGGCCCAGTCCCCGGGTTATCTGAACTGGTTCTGGCATCTATTTCCATTGGAACTGCTTTCTCTGGGCTTGGCGGAACATATATGGATGATGACTCCGGCGAGGGCTTGATTGATGGCTTCCTTAGATGCTCCAGCGAAATGCCGGGCGGGATTGATTCTCTGGAAGATCCCAACTTGGACAATGTATCGGCCGCTTCATTCTGAGCCCGGGGGACATGCCGGAACTCACAACCTTCAAAGTAGCCACTCAACTGCTGCACCAGGAAATGGTAGGATCCCATGTTTGCATCATGCACATCCCACATGCCGGAGCACTGCTGGATCACCAAATCCGAATCACCGAAACACATAATCCGGCGAATGCCTATGTCCTTGGACACCTTCAGGCCATGCACAAGTGCCTCATACTCCGCCACATTATTTGATGCTGCAAAGTGGATCTGCAGAACATATCTCAACTGGTCATTCTTGGGTGAAGTGAGAACTATGCCGGCACCCAAACCATGAATTGTTTTGGACCCATCGAAATGCATTCTCCAATAATTTGCATCTGGCAATGGCGGCTCATATTGTATCTCGGCCCAATCAATGAAGAAATCGGCCAACACCTGGGACTTGATCGTATCCCTCTTATCATACTGAGGTGTATATGGTGAAAGCTCTATTGCCCACTTGGCTATCCGGCCACTGGCATCTTTGTTGCTTATGATCTCTGAGATAGGGGCCTTGGCCACTACTCGGATTGGATGCTCCTAGAAGTAATGCTTGAGTTTCTTGGCCACCATATAGACACCATACGTCATCTTCTGATAATGGGGGTAGTTTTTCTTTGAGGTGTGATACGTCTCCAACATATCTATAATTTTTTATGCTTCATGCTTGTTTTTACACCATTTGCCCAATGTTTTGTTACACTTAGTGGCACTTTTATGCATTTTCCGGAACTAACCTATTAACAAGTCGCCACAGTGCCAGTTCCCTGTTTTCTGCTGTTTTTGTGTTTCAGAAGTGATACATAGGAAATATTCTCGGAATTGGACGAAACAAGTTCCTGAAGTCTTATTTTGCCCGGAAGCTTCCAAAGATCCGAAGAGGAGTAGGAGGGGAGCCACAGGGGCCCCACATGCCAGACCAGCGCGGCTAGGGCCTGGCCCGCGCCGCCCTGGTGTGAGGCCACCTGGCTCCACCTCTGACATCGCCCCTTCGCCTATAAAGACCCCCCGACGGAAAATACCTAAGTGCCCGATCAATTTTCCAGAACACATCGCGATCCGCCGCCGCCGTCGACCCGAACATCGGGAGGGTCCAGAAGCTCTTCCCGGCACCCTGCCAGAGAGGGGAATCGCCACCGGAGGTCTTCTTCATCACCATGCTTGCCTCCGGAGCGATGAGTGAGTAGTCTACCTTGGACTATGGGTCCATAGCAGTAGCTAGATGGTTGTCTTCTCCACCATGTGCTTCATGTTTAGATCTCATGAGCTGCCCTACATGATTGAGATCACCGTTATGTAATTCTACATGTTTGGTTTGTTGGGATCTGATGAATATTGGTGTTATGATTGAGTTGCTATACTGAAATATATCTTTTGTTATCTCTATGTTGTTTATGATCTTGCATGCTCTCCGTTGTTAGTAGCTATCTTGGCCGAGTAGTTGCTAGTGACACCAAGAGGGGTATTTATGCTTGATAGTGGGTTCATGCCTCTATTTAATCTGGGGGAGTGACAGAAACCTCTAAGGTTGTGGATGTGTTGTTGCTACTAGGGAGAAAACAACATTCATATGCTCAAGAGCATATGCTTTGTTTACATTACATACTTTGCTTAATGCAATTATCTGTTATTCGCAACTTAATACTTGTGGAGTTCTCGGATTGATTCGCCACAAGTGGATTATTAGTCATAGACGCAGTTGGATGGCGGTCTATGTATTTTGTTGTAATGCCCAGAGTAAATCGCATAGTGATCTTCTTGACATATCACGTTTATCTTTATTCTATCAATTGCCCAACTGTAATTTGTTTACCCAGCATGTGTTATTTATCTTAGGGATTTCTATTTTCGTGCCCTCGGGTCCTTAGTTGTACTAAGTTTTCCCCAGCTCCTTAGTTTTTCCTCAGTTTTGTCCTAGCCCTTGTCTGAAACCGTCACCAGTGCTGGAATGGCTGGTTGCCCGACGGTTGAACACCTTTGACCATTAACTGCTGACTAGTGGGGCCACGTAGAGCCCGCAAAGACACGTCAGAGCATCCATCTTTGTTTGACCGTAAGCATCGCCGTATCCCTGACCAAAACGCGGATGAGTGGGGCTTCGGTATATCAAATGACAAGTGGGGCCATGACGCTGATACAAGGGGCAATACAGGGGTATGATTAGATTTTTAAACGGAGCTCTACAGCGATGACACGGAGGAGGTGGCCTGCGGGGTGCCGAGATGAGATCGACGTCCACAAAGAACTGCATGAGGCGAGACCAGACGCATTAGATAGATATGAACTACACGCGTTTAACCATGCAAAAAAGAGAAGAAATGGTCGAGGACATCGACGACGACCTCAACACTTTGACTGACGGTGTCGGACACGAACGCGAGCAATGTAGAGAAAACTAGTCTCTCTCCTTTTTGGCGTGTATAGATAGGTGCTAGGGGAGTGTGGTGGCGAAGGGAAAGACCTTGCGGTGGTCTGTGGCGTCCAGCATAGCGGGGCGGCGTGGCCGTGCCCATAGCGGCGTGCATGTTCGGCATTGGCATCAGCATGTACGTTCGTCATTGGCCTCGGCGGTATCTCTGGTGTGTCAGTGATCGAATGAGGGGACGGGATTGAGGGTGCATCCCGACGGTGACCTAGCAGTGGCGGCGAGCATGCATAGCCGTTCTGACCATGCCGATATCGGCATCGGCATCGTTTGGAGGCTGTGGTGCTCGAATCATAGTGGAAATTGCGATTCCCTATTATTTTTACATGCATAATATATAGAAAATAGCTAGATCTATAAATCGATGCATATGAAGCTACATATATATTCTTGGTCATAATCTCCTTAGATGCATGGCTTCACATCGTCGTCGCTGTCATCGTCAGTATCTTCGTCGTCCGTGTAGTAGTACTTCCTGCACGTTGTTCCGTCGAACACCTTCACTGTGAGCACATAATCGCCTTCATATTTGAAGTGTAGGAAGCAGCCGAAATCCACACCGTGCGCGATGGCGAAATTCTCCCAGCCCTTGTCGAGGTACATCCGGCCTTGTCCGTCAAATAGGACCTCCACGGTCCAGAGACGAGGACCGCAGTCAGCTGCTTGCAGATACACCTTTGCGGGCTCCTGGCCGTCAAGATAGTCCGCAAACTTTTGTGGGAGTGCCTGCAAAGAGATCGAGCGCCGATCGTTTGAAATTAAAGGTTTTTTAGAACATGCACATAATTAATCACATGCATCATATATGTGGGAACGCGTACGTACCTTCTTGGCCAAAGGTACTTCATAGATGGTGATGAAGAACTCCTCTATGATCAATGGCAGTGTTGACGGTGGTGGTGGCAATGATGATGATCCACCACCCAGGCCACCCCTTCCCCTTCCCCTTCCCCTTCCCCTTCCCCTTCCGGTCGGCGTCCGAGACGTGGAAGCCATGGCAATGGATCAAGTGTATGTGAACGAAGAAGAGAGATGCAGAAACGAAGAAGAGAGAGGCAGAACCTATTGACATGAGGGATGGCCGTTGTGGGGGTTTATAAGGGAGAGATGACCGTTGTGGGGTTTACACCATAAATTAAGGTAGAGATGACCGTTGTGGGGTTTACACAATAAATTAAGGAGGAGATGACCGTTGTGGGGGTGGTTTATATCTCAAAAAAAAAGTAATGCCTAAAAGAAATGGAAATTCGTGAAAGTTCATCATTTTACCGTGAAAAGTAAAGCCTACAAGAAATGGAAATTCGTGATAGTTTATCATTTCAGCGTGAAAAGTAATGCCTACAAGAAATGGAAATTCGTGATAGTTTATCATTTTATCGTGAAAAGTAATGCATAAAAAAATGGAAATTCGTGATAGTTCATCATTTTACCGTGAAAAGTAAAGCCTACAAGAAATGGAAATTCGTGAAAGTTTATCATTTCAACGTGAAAAGTAATGCCTACAAGAAATGGAAATTCGTGATAGTTTATCATTTTACCGTGAAAAGTAATGCCTAAAAGAAATGGAAATTCGTGATAGTTCATCATTTTACCGTGAAAAGTAAAGCCTACAAGAAATGGAAATTCGTGATAGTTTATCATTTTACCGTGAAAAGTAATGCCTACAAGAAATTCGTGATTACCCAACTTGTTGAATCCGGTGGCAAACTCGTCATTTAGCATACATAGAGGGGTAGTAGTTTGCCACCGACAGATAGAGAGAGGGTGGCACGATCCTGCCCGTTGGATCATAGGATCGACGGTAGGTGGGCACGATCCGTGTGACAACAGCTCGACCAATCAGGCCAAGTTTGGGCTTCTGTGAGAAGGGAGAGGGTAAAACTGAGTAGTATCAAGGATACAAGGGCAAGTAAATAGTAAACAGGCTAAGGAATTCAAATAAGAGATTTAGAAAAAGAAAAACACATGTTTTGTACAATGAAACCCAGGTTGGCCTACCTCAAAGTATTAGCAATTCAAATATACATGAGTGTAAAAATTATGGCCTCATTCAGACAAACTATGTTTTGGGTATAGATGTTTTGAGAAGGGGTTTGAGTGGAAAGCCATGAACCTTCATAGCTACTAGTGATTTCAGAAGTGGCCATTTGTGTGAAAACTTGATTTATATATGATTGTTATGATTTCCTACGTGGCAGGTCGCGTAACAAGACTCCATGAGTAGGGGGCACTATGATTTTATTTTTTTGAATTTTTTTGCGCATGAAATGACTCAATTAGATGGCTTAATCCCATCTGTTGACTCTCTGTTGACCAGCCACTTGAGGGTAAAACTGAGTATATTGCACTAGGCAGTATTAGTACTCGAGGGGAAAACTGAGTACAGATATTTTTCCAGTGTAAGACTTGAGGGTAGAACTGAGTACACGTAACGGTGCTGACGTGCACTCCCATGGACGTGTGTCGCGGTGAGCAGCGGTTAGCCGCGCGGTGCGCGTGTTGAGACCAAAACGTCAACTGCTGAGCCGAACCGTCACTTTGCCAGTACAGAGCCCCTCTCCCTCCCTCTGCACACAGTCTCATCATAACTCACGCACGCAACCACGCCTCTCACGTCCCATCACCTTCTCCAAAAAAACCCCAGCCGCCCTACGCGCGCTCCCCTGCCGGCGATGGAGAAGAAGAATGCGCCGGCGGCCATCGCCCCCGAGCCCGTCGCCTCCGAGCCCATCGCCTCCGAGCCCGTCGCATCCGAGCCCGTCGCCGCCGAGCCCGTCGCATCCGAGGGCGGCGCATCCAAGCACGGCGCCTCCGTGAACTAGGCCTCTCTTAAGGGTGACGGACCACTTCACAAGATCGGCGACTGCTTACTGGCGAACGAGGAGTACGTGGACACCTACGCTGCTTTGAGGCAAGTTTGTACAAATTGGCGCTCAGATCTACCTGAGCCCGACGTGCACCTGCACGAATGGATCGTGGTAGAACACGCCCTTCCACGCGCCGCTGAGTTCTCCTTCCTCAACCTCCGCACATCCCGCTACGTCACCATCGATCTAACGGAAGTTCATGCAAGGTTCAAATTCCTCCATATCTATAGAGTTAATCTATTTTTATTTTCAATCGTAAACATCTTAGTGCTGAATGTTATCTTCATCAACTCCCTTTTAGATACTACTTCATCGGCTTTTACCATGGCGTCATCGTGCTTGCCCAGAGGAACCAGCCGCACAAGATACGGCTTCTGAACCCACTCACAAAGACATTGAACGCTACGTTTGAGGCGCAGATGCCATCTATGATTGTGGAGTCAGTCGCTGTAATGAAGTCCCCGACTATGGTCTTCATTTGCACAGGTTACCCCAATGAAATTGCTTGGGTCGATGAGAGCTCTCCTACTAAGGATATAGATGTAGAAGATTGGGGAGAAGGAAGATTTTCGATCGAGGACGATTCTCTGCATTGCCTTACCCCGTTCAATGGTGAATTGTATGCAATAGCTGTGAACAATTTTGAGTTCGGAACATTAGTGTGCACCAACAATGTCCAGTTGGAGAAGTGCGCGAGCACTATCAACATGGAGACACTATTTTCATTTCCAGAACTTGGAAATGACAAGTTCTACCTTGTGGAGTCTGATGGTGATCTGCTGCTTGTGTTGTTCGGCGGCAGCACTGGCAACAGGCATTTGGAGGAAGGTCAACCATTGGTGTACCGTGTGGACACTGAGAGCCGCTCTCTCCATGCCATCAACATTGGCAGTCGTGCCTTCTTCGTCAGTTATAAACGGTGTATCTCCGTCGACACCAGAGTGCACCCGACAGTTCGACCTGGCTGCATCTACTACGAGGGCGGTTATATCAGACAGTACTTTGATGATAGAAAGGCCTGGGATGAGTGGCCACGACATGTGGATAGATTAGATTCCGACGGTATGAAAATAGAACAAAGGCCATACCGTTTGGAGGATCTATTGGCTACACACTGCAGACGGAAGGAGTTCAGTCAATATTTTTTCCGTCTCATGGAATATAGCGACTCCGAAATATATGATGAAGAATGAAAAACCTTCATGTTGGGCATACATTGCGTCTTATATTATTTTCAGCTTAGTTTGTCGTGAACATTAACATCGTTATTGGCTTCTTTTGGCTGTTGTATGCATTTTATGTATTATACTATACTAGCTTCTAGATTAGCTTCTAGATTTGTTACCATATTGGGCAAAAAACGAGGGCCAAAAGGCAGCAATCATTGAAGAAAGACAGAAATAGAAGCTTCTCTAGATTTGATACTAATTTGGTGAAAAGAGAGAGAACTGTTTACAGAGAGGGAGGGGAAAAAGGCGCTCTGAAAAGGCGCTCTGAAAAGTCAATGCCAATTTGGCCCGAGAGAGACAGAACCGAGCTCTCACGTACAACCAAACGCGGTCTCGTCCTGTCCCACGCGGTCCCTTTCTACCAGCCCCATGTGTCGTCGTGGTGAAACAACATATGCCATAGGATGGCTTAAATGGGGGCCGAACTAGATGCTGGAGGATTCAGGAGAGGGGAACGAGCTAAAAAGCACGACAGAAAGAGGCACTGATCTACCCAGGTTCGGGGCTCTCGTAAGGAGATAACACCTCTACTCCTGCTCTACTGGTTGTATATTTGGGTCGATGTAGTACACAACAATGGTGCTTCCAAGCTCTCTGCTAGAGAAGGAAGATGAACTGCTAAGTGTAGGAACACAGAGTGACCAACCCTTTACCAGGGCTCCCTATGCCACCTTATATAGTGGTGGCCAGGGTTACAACGGTCATACAAGACCACAAGACACGGGCTACACTCCAAACAGGAGCAGGTGACGATGGCAGAGACCCTTGACTTCGCCCCTGATTGCTCTCGATGGGACGCCATATCCCTGTACCTTGTACCTCTTGAACTGTGGCCTTACCTCTGTGCGGTAAGCTCGTACTTGTGCACAGTGAGGGTAGGTAACCTCCACTGTGCACCCTGCCATCTTACTCTGCTACCATGCTTGGATGTTTTCTTCCTTGATTGTAGGGATGTGACACCTTAGTTGACTTAAGTATCCCGGATATGACCGTTGGCCATACCCAGGACTTATATGCCGGACCAACGACCTACGAGGGTCGGGTAATCCGGCCTCCCCTGCTCCTGCACAACACACCAAATGGTTAGGCCGGCATATCTAAGTATATGCCGGCACACATATACCAGTATTCCGGCTATACCGGCATATCCAAGTATTAGCCGGGATACACACATATGCCGGCCTGGCCGATGCTCTCATATTCCGGCCAGGCCCTTTCTTGATAACTCGGCACAAGTCAACCATAGACTTTGTGTCTTTCTAGTCTCTTGACCCTACCGGGGGTTATCCCCCCGACACTAGTCCCCGAAGCTGCCGAGGTTCCCCAGTCATAGCTGTGGAGCCTCGACAGGTTCAACATACCTTTCTTCATTATGTCCCGGTGATCAGATTATATCCCGGCCTCTGTTCCTGTTCCAAAACTTATTCCGGCCGGTCCCGAGGGTATTCCGGACGGAACATATACATCGGGCAGTTAATCCGACATATAGACGAGTCTTCCTCGAGAAGCCATGCCTGACAGCTTTGCATCGAAACTTGTAACTGTCCTGCCACCTCGAACGGTCACCCACGATGTGACGGTTCACAGTGCAGTTACTCCTTGCCATCATTGCGTCATGGCACGGTTACCGGAACCGCCGCCCCACTCTGTGCCGCCACGTGGCGACTCTCTGCAGGAACGGTCGGGGGAGTGGAACACTACCACGATCCCCACGACCCTGACCTGGCAGACATATAAATAGGGCGGCGGGGGTAAACTTATCTTTTTACCCCCCACCATCGTCTTCCTCGCCTGCTCCTTTGCCTCCTGCGCTCCACCGCCGGTCCGAAGAACAGCATCTCCGCCGCAGCCGTCCTGCTCCCCGCCGACACCGACGCTCGACGGCGCCCGGCATCTCCGTCGACGACGCCGCCGCTGCCGCACCGTTCCTCCGCGACATTGCAGGGAGATTGAAACTCTTCCTGCACGCTCGCCGCCGCTCCATCGTCGCCGGCCAAGCTCCGGTGAGACCTCCCTCTGTTCTTCCTCCTTCACGCTTTTTATAACTTCGCATTGGTAACCACGCTTGCATAGATCCGCTTCAGTTCCTCTGCTTGTTATTCTTTGGATTCGATTAGCGTTGCTTAACAACGTTCTCGAGTGTTCTTCCTTAGAAGTTTTACCCTTATTTGTTTCCTGTTTTAACTGGCTCGGTAGATCTTTGATTTCTGCTAACCTTGGGGAGAGTGGTATGCCGGAGAGACTAACCTCCCTCTTTTCTCCGGCCTTGATAGGAATATCATCACGGGACTCCGGCTCTCACGCCTTGTCCCGGCCACTAAGATGGCATCTTCAAGCATGACGGGCACCTCGGCCTCTGAGGAAGATACCTCGGCCCGAGCCCAAGGACGCTCCGGCTGGGAGGGGTCGGAGGTTACTCCGGCCGAGATATCCTGGGTCACCTCCACCAGGAGAGTCCCGGAGGGCGTAGCATGCCGGCTACCAGCAGGAGAAACTGTGCCGGCACCTGAACCTGGCGAACGCGTCGTCTTCATCGCCCACTTCGAGCGTGGCTTCGGCCTGCCGGCATCGGACTTCTTCCGGGACTTCCTCGACACCTACGACCTACAACCTCATCATATCCCGGCCAATGCCGTGATGATCCTCTCCGCCTTCGCTGCTTTTTGCGAGGGCTATGCCGGCATAGTGCCCCTTACTCAAGGCTGGGCGAAGTACTTCCAACTGCGGAAGCAAGTCGTCCAAGAGCCGCCCCGGAGCAAGGACGACCCGCCGGAGACGGCCCAAGAAAAGAAGGACCGCCCCATGACCCTCTGCGGCGCGGCCACCATCATGTCCCGAAAGGGCTCGGACTTCCCCAAGGTGGAACTCCTGGAATCTTGCAAGAAGTGGCAGAAAAGCTTCTTCTACGTCAAGAACACCACCGACGAGGATCTGCTCAACCTGCCGCCATTTGTGGACGAGCCACCCTTGGCTATGACGAACTGGACCTACAACCCGAAGAACTCGGTGATGCCGGTGAATGCGCTTCACCGGGTTAAGGGTGAGCTCCTGGATGCCGGTCTTACTCCTCAAGACCTGGTGGCCTGCTATATAAGCCGGCGCGTCTCCCCTCTGCAGCGCCGGTCGCACAAGATCTGCCAGATGAGCGGGCCAATGGACCCCAACCGGCACTCCACACACGAGCTGACTCCGGCCGACATTCTGCGCCGGATTAAGGATGTCTGCAAGTCCTCTCAGGCCACTTTTGCCTGGGGGCTAGAACCATACAGCCGGGATAGGCCCGCCCCAACGGTAAACCATCTTATCCGATACATAAAGTCCATGTCCGGCACATAGATACTTAAGCCGACACATGTCTGTTTGCCGACACATATCATATTGATCCGACATACCTCTTCCACCGGCATATTTCCTTGTCTGAATACTTGACTTTGCTGTTTATACAGAAATTCAGCTTCCAAGCCATGGAGAACTCCCGGATCAAGATCGCGGCGGACCGCACTGTTGCGGATGTTGAAGATCCGGATCATTGGGATAAGCTTCCCAGGAGCACCCGTGCTGCAGCTGCCATGGGTAAGGGCTCTTCATCCCGGCATTATACTCAAGACCGGAGTGAGATTGATTCTGACGAGGAGATCCTGCTGTACTATGACCCGATGCCACTTGCGTACGCCTTTCCAGAAACACCTATTGCTTACGAGTTTCCAATGCCGTCCTCAGCTATCCCGGACGATATGGTTATCGACGCCGCCCCTCTGAACCAGGGACCTCCTTCCACCGGCGGACGTGCCGGCCGGAAGCGAGGGGTGAAGCCCCAGTCCGACACACCTCAGAAGTCGAAGAGGCAGAAGGTCGGCGTGCCCATAGTGAAGAAACCGAGACCTGTCGCCGCGGGGTAAGTTCCTTCTGCTTGTTTCATTTCCGACATATCTCTTGCTTGCATTATTGACTTGGAGTTTTTTCTCTTTCAGAGCTCCTCTTGCGCCGGAACAAGCTTCTGGCTCGAGTGGCGACCCGAAAGTTACCAAGCCCGCGGCCACTGCTACCTCCGACATACCCTCTGCCAGCCACACGACCTCCCCGGCGCCGGCATCCTCGCCTGCGCCCGACAAGACCTCCTCCCCGGCGAAGGACGTTCCTCCGCCGGAACAAGACACCTCTGCCCCCGACGTCCACATGGACTCGGGGGCTCAACAGGAACCTCCGGCTCCTGATGTCCACATGGACACAGGAGCCCACCAAGAAGCACCAGACTCCGGCGCGCCCACCAGCGACGCCAGCACAACTGAAGACGCCGGAGCAGACATCAAGGGTAAAGGCCCTTTAGTGCCGGAAGTCCGGACTATTCCGGATCCTGCCTCTGCTGGCCAAGATGCACCGGCCGCACCGGAACAGCCCGTGCCCAAAACTCCTTCTGCTGAAACGACTCCTGCACCGGCCAAGACCACGGCGCCGGCCAAGACCTCTGCCCCGGCCAAGTCCGGCACATTGAAGATCCAGCCGACCAAGTCCGGCACTCCATCCGCCGCCACTGCTCCTCCTAAGGCAACGCCTCGGACCAGCTCTGCTCTGGCCCTGCATCTTGGCAGGGCAGCAGCCCGGCCTGGCTACCGGCGCAACTTCTTCGACACGCCAGAACTTGAGGGCATCATCCCCCTGGTGACAAAGAGTGACCAAAGCCTCGGGTCTCTCAAGGAGCGCTGCGAGAAATGGAATGACGCCGGCTCCCTGGACACAGCTGAATCCAAGAAGAAGAAACAGGCCGAAGCTTCGGCCACCGGCAACCCAGCTGATATCCTGGCCGCTAAGCCCATTCCTATTGCCTGCGAACTTCTCAGTCTTCAGCAACGACTTCATCGCCTGGCCGATGCCACCAACGTAAGTCCTTTACATATAGATATCCCCAGTCCCCGAAAATGTCGGCTGTCCGGGATACGGACATCCGGGATTTTCCAAGACCTTTTGCACTTAGCTGCTTTTGCAATTAACTTTCTGACATATGAGCTCGATTCGAGCTTCAAATCCTAGTCACCGAGAGCCGGGATAGGTGCGCAGCACCTGTGCCGGGTCTCTACAATTTCACATCTCAATTATTTTTCAAATCCTCCTGACCGAGATATAAGCTCGATTCGAGCTTCAAATCCTAGTCACCGAGAGCCGGGATAGGTGCGCAGCACCTGTGCCGGATCTCCTATAGCATAAATAGTTCGTATAATCTTCAACTGTACTGGCATGCTTTAGTTATCTCATATCCCTTCAAATCCTAATACTTTTGCAGCGCATGAATAACGCCCGTGCCGACATGTTCCATGACTTGGTGTGCGAGCATCGGAAGCTTTCCGACGCACACAGCAAGCTCCAGCTGGAACTGTCCCAGAAAGGTAATTTCAGCCGACATACCTTGCCCTTCTCAATAGTCCTCTGGCCGGTACATCTTAATATGCCGACACCTAATCTTTGTCTGACATTTGGCAGCTGGTGCCGAAGCACAAGTCACCGAGCTTACCAAGAGAGTGAAGGAACTTACTGGTATGCCGGATCCTCTTAACCTTGAACTAATCCTTCTGTACTTCAAATCCTTTAATCTTTTCACTGTTTTCTTTCTTCAAATCCTTGTTTTGACTTTAAATCTTTTCAGACGAGAAAGCTGCACTGGAGGCACGCCACCAGGACTGTGTGTCCTTAGTGGATGTAGCCAAGCAACTGGACGACCGGGATGCCGGTCACAAGGCCGAGGTTAAGCAGCTGAAGGGCCGGATCACCGAGCTTCTGGACGAAAAGGAACAGAGGGAGGGCCTACTGAAGAAAACCCAGTCCCTGCTTGTCATCTCCGAGACTGATGCCTCCAACGCCCACGCTGAACTGGATAGCCTGAAGGAGCAGGCCACCAAATGGGAGGTTACAGTTTCACAGCTGAATGCCGACCTTGCCAGTAAGCTTCAAATCCTTTCCCTTTATCCTTCCCGACATAGTGTAATTCTCTCCGGCATATTCTCCTTTTGCTAACATTGTTTCTATTCCTCAGACATGTTTCCCGCTTCCGTCGAAGACGTTGAGAGGGCTTTGCAGTTGGATCGAGAAAACCGGGGTGTTCCGGTTGACTCGCCCAACTGGGACATGTCGGAGCAGCTGTTGGCTCTGCAGTCCCGGAAGAACGCCATGTCGCTCTACACTGAAGAACTCTTCTATGGCGCCCAGGAGGCATTCTCTGCCCTCTGGCCGGGACAAAGGACTCCCACTGATCCCGTCGACCTCGGCAACGATCTGCAGCTGGCCAAGGTTCGCCTCCGGGAGTGGCGAGATTCCGGCGCGAGGGTTGGAGCTGACGAAGCTCTCAGCTACTTCTTGTCCTGGTATGAAAAGGCTGACTTGGAGACTTTGCGCACTGTGCGCGAAGGATCCATCTGGACCACGGATCCGGAACACATCCGGCGCCGACGGGAGCTGGCCCACAGCTATGTGGACTATGCCGACACCGACGCCTTCGTTCGGGATATCCGTGAGCCGGAGAAGAAGGACGATGCCGGGACATCCGCCGCTGCTGAGGGCTCCGACTCCAGCCGGGATGAAGATGAAGCTGAAGAGGCCGACACTGATGTCCCGGAACAGGCATCTGCCCCGGGCGGAGGTGATGGCTCCATTCCATCTGCTGGGTCCGGCACTCCTGAAGCCGACATCTCCACCGCCACTGCTCCACCAGCCGGCGCCTCTGCTTCTGCCCCTGGTCCTTGACTTTGCAGCACAAACACTTTAAGTTTTATCAGATCCCCGGTATGCCGGGTGCAGATGTAATATACACGTTTAATTTCCTTTGGTTTGCTTCCTGAACAAGTTTTATCTTGGTTTGCTTGTTACTAATGCCGGATCATCTTTTGGCTAAGTCACCGAGTTGTTTTCCTGTTTCCTCAATTTCACAACCTTGGCTGCTTGTCTACCTCAATTGGCTTTCGACGTATGAGTCTCAAGGTTGCTTCCTCGAACATACAGTACTTTAACTTTGAGACTTAGACTTCAAATCATCCGACACTTTAAATTTTAACTTTAGCTTTAACGAAAATGTCGGTTCGCTTGCTTTGTATTTCCTTAGCCGTTTTCCATGTGTAGACAATCTCCGGCATCTACTCTTGCTAGCCATGAAGCCGGGTTTCGGACAGCAGCTGAGTCGAAGAGTGGCCTTTGGTGCCGACACATTACTAGGCCGACATAGGAAACATTCAAATAAAGCCAGCCGGCATATAACAAAAAACTGTAAATAAACAACAAATATACCTCGGAGCTAGTTACCCGGCTTCTTCGGGATGCCGGTATTTCATTCATTAGTCTTGTGCCGGCACAACACGCCGGCATACAAAGGAAAATATGGAAATACATACATTGTGTTGCTCAGGAGTAAAAGGGGCGCAGTAGAGCTATGTTCCATGGCCTCTTGGTTTCTTCTCCGGACCTGTCCGCCTTATTCTTCTTGGGGTCCTGCGCATCTATAAGATAATAGGCATCATTGTGCAGAGCTCTGCTCACAATGAATGGCCCCTCCCATGGAGGAGTTAACTTATGCCGGCCTTCTGTTCCTTGCTTTAGCCGGAGTACTAGATCTCCCTCTTGAAATCTCCTTGGATTTACCTTCTGCGCATGATAGCGTCTGAGGTTCTGCTGATATACTGCTGTTCTTGACAGAGTTATTTCCCTTGCTTCCTCTAGCAGATCAACATCATTTTCTCTGGCTTCTTTAGCCTCTTCCTCAGTATATAGCACTATTCTTGGTGCATCATGTATTACATCTGTTGGAAGCACAGCTTCTGCTCCATACACCAGGAAAAATGGTGTGTAGCCTGTTGATCTATTCGGAGTTGTTCTTAAACTCCACAGCACTGCTGGCAGCTCATCTAGCCAACATCCCGGAGTTTTCTCCAGGGGCTCTATCAGCCAGGGTTTTATGCCGGATAATACTAGCCCATTCGATCTCTCTACTTGGCCATTGGCACAAGGGTGGGCAACCGACGCAACGTCCAGCCGGATTCCCACTTCCTCACAAAATCTGGCAAATGGTCCTTGGGCAAAGTTTGACCCATTGTCAGTGATGATGCTATGAGGAACACCATATCTCAAGATTATATCCTTTAAGAATTTCACTGCTGTGTGACCATCACACTTGCTTATGGGCTTCACTTCAATCCACTTGGTGAACTTGTCCACCATGACCAGGATATGGGTCATTTTCCCTCTGGCCGGCTTAAAAGCCCCGACCATATCCAGGCCCCAAACAGCAAAGGGCCAGGTTATTGGGATAGTTTTCAGGGCAGATGCCGGCTGATGAATCTGGTGGGCATATCTTTGACACCCATTACATTTCCGGACCAAGTTTTCTGCCTCTTGCAGTGCCGTTGGCCAATAGAAGCCATGCCGGAATACCTTTGCCACCAATGCCCTGGACGAAGCATGGTGACCACACTCCCCCTGGTGAATTTCCCGGAGCATCTCCAGAGCCTCCGCAGATTCGACACATCTCTGCAATACTCCGGTGGTACTTCTCTTGTATATTTCTTTGTTGATGATGGTATACGCTTTGGATCTCCTTATAACCCGGCGGGCCTCGGTTTCATCCGCCGGCACTTGACCATCCACCATGAAGTTCATGATAGGACGTGCCCATGAGGGCACTTCCCTGACAGTGAACACTGCCTGATCTATTTCCATCATTTCGACCGACACATAATCGATCTCCATGGGCTGCGAAGTCCCCGAGACTGAAGGATCAGTCCCCGGGTATGCCGAAGCAGTCCCCGGGTATACCGGCACAACCTCTTGGCACATTTTACCCTTGCCTTTAGTTTTGCTCCGGAATACTGTACTAACAGCATATGCCGGCCCAGTCCCCGGGACTGAGGAAACAGTCCCCGGGTTATCCGTCCTGGTTCCGGCATCTATCTCCATTGGAACTACTTCGTCTGGACCTGGCGGGACATAAATGGAGGATGACTCCGGCGAGGGTTTGATCGATGGCTTCCTCAGATGCTCCAGCAAAATGCCGGGCGGGATTGAATCTCGGGAAGACCCCAGCTTGGATAATGCATCGGCTGCATCGTTCTGAGCCCAGAGAACGTGCCGAAACTCACAACCTTCAAAGTAACCACTTAACTGCTGCACTAGGAAACGGTATGATGCCATGTTAGCATCATGCGCGTCCCATATGCCGGAACACTGCTGAATCACTAAGTCAGAATCCCCGAAGCACATAATCCGGCGAATTCCTATGTCCTTAGACACCTTCAGGCCATGCACAAGTGCCTCATATTCCGCCACATTATTTGATGCTGCAAAGTGAATCTGCAGGACGTATCTCAGCTGGTCATTCTTTGGTGAACTGAGAACTATGCCGGCACCCAAGCCATGGATTGTCTTGGACCCATCGAAATGCATCCTCCAATAATTGGCATCTGGCAATGGTGGCTCATACTGTATCTCGGCCCAGTCAATAAAGAAATCAGCCAAGACCTGGGACTTGATTGTATCCCTCTTATCGTACTGCGGTGTATATGGTGAAAGCTCTATTGCCCACTTTGCTATCCGGCCGCTGGCATCTTTGTTGCCTATAATTTCCGAGATAGGGGCCTCGGCCACTACCCGGATTGGATGCTCTTGGAAGTAATGCTTGAGCTTCTTGGCCGCCATATAGACACCATAGGTCATCTTCTGATAGTGGGGGTAATTTTGCTTTGAGGTGGAGAGGACTTCACTCAGATAATATACCGGCCGCTGCACGGTTTTGCCTCCTTCCTCTCGCTCTACTACCACCACAGCACTGACAACTCGGTTGGTTGCCGCTATATAGAGCAACATTGGCTCCCGGGGCATCGGAGACGCTAATACCGGCGCTGTTGACAACAACTGTTTCAATTCTTTGAAAGCTGCATCTGCTTGCGTTGTCCAGACAAATGTGTCGGACTTTTTCATCAACTGATATAACGGCAGAGCTTTCTCTCCCAGCCGGCTTATGAAGCGGCTCAGGGATGCGAGGCACCCAGTGAACTTCTGTACTTCCCTCAAATCTGTCGGCGGCTTCATCCTTTCTATGGCACGAATCTTGCCGGGATTCACCTCAATACCCCGGCTGGAAACAAGGAAACCGAGCAACTTGCCCGCCGGCACACCAAAGGTGCACTTAGCCGGATTCAACTTCATCCGGAATCTCCTCAGGTTCCCAAAGGTTTCCCGGAGATCATCTATGAGAGTCTTGCTCTCCTTGGTTTTTATGACGATATCATCGACATATACCTGCACATTTTTATCTATCTGATCGTGCAAACACTTTTGCATACACCTTTGGTAAGTTGCGCCGGCATTTCTTAAACCGAACGGCATAGTGAGATAGCAATAAGCCCCGTACGGGGTAATAAAGGATGTCTTTATTTGATCTGGCTCATACAAGGGGATCTGGTGGAAACCAGAATAGGCATCTACAAATGATAACAGTTCACATCCGGCTGTGGAATCAATCACTTGATCGATCCGAGGGAGCGGGAATGGATCTTTAGGACATGCCTTATTCAAGTTGGTGTAATCAACACACATCCGCCATACTTTCACTATGGCGGGCTCGTCTTTCTTCTTTTCCACCAAAACCGGATTAGACACCCAATCCGGATGAAGTACTTCCTTGATAAAGCCAGAGGCTAAGAGCCTGGCCACTTCCTCCCATATGGCTTTCCTTCTATCGCGGCATTCCGCCGGAGCGGCTGCTTCACTGGCTTAGCATCGGGTCTCACGTGCAATGCGTGCTCAGCCAGCTCCCTCGGCACACCTTGCAGGTCCGAAGTAGACCATGCAAAGATATCCCGATTCTCACGGAGGAAGCTGATGAGCTCGCTTTCCTATTTGGGATCCAAACTTGCCCCAACCAGGGCATGGCGCTCCGGGAAAGCTTCATCCAGAGGCACCTTTTTGACTTCCTTACTCACTTGAAAAGAAACGCTGCCACCGGGATTTGTCATGCCCGGCATAGATTTGCCGGCCACGACCGTCTCAGCAATCTCCACTGCTCGCTTGAGCCTCTTCCTCTCCTCTGCAATGATCAGAGTCTCGGCCAGATTGGATCCGGCGGTGGCACATGCCATCGAACGCTTGTAATCACCAATGATGGTGATCACTCCTTTGGGTCCCGGCATCTTCATCTTCAGATACGCCACATGCGTAGAGGCCATGAATTTTGCCAGTGCCGGTCTACCCAGCAAAGCATGGTAGGGGCTCTCCAGATCAACCACCTCGAACATGAGGTTTTCCACCCTGCAGTTATCCCGGCTGCCAAACATCACATCCATCCGGATCTTGCCCATCGGCGCACACGAAAGTCCCGGCACAATGCCGTGGAACGTGGTCTTGCTCGGTTCCAGCATATTTTCCTTGATTCCCAGCTTCTCCATCGTATCCCGATACATGATGTTGATGCTGCTTCCATTATCAATGAGGACCTTGCTGAATCTTACGTTATTAGCCGGCCCGACGAATGTCGGATCCATCACCAGAGCATATCCGCCGGGATTTGGCATGATCCGGGGATGATCTGCCCTGTCCCAACCAACAGCCTGGTCAGACCAGTACATCAGCTTTGGCACAGCCGACATAACGGCATTCACCTCCAGACACCGCCGGTACAAGCTCTGCTTGTCTGTTCTCTCGGTCTCAAAGACCATATAGCTCTGATCATACTCCTTGTACTCATTCCGGCCCGCTCCTGGGCCTCCGGCGTTATATTCCGGATTATAGCTCTGGTCAACTTGATTTACGCCGGCATTTCCGGCGTTGCTCTGATTCCCAGGATTAACCGGCCTAGGTGGGACTGCAATCAGTATTGGCACCTGTCAACGGCGATGGAGCTGCCGGGACAGAGGGTCTAGCCGGTCCCCAGGGACCTGCACGACCTGCTAATATGTCGTCCAGCCACGAACAGTTCCTTGTCAAATGGTTTGCCGGCTTTCCCGGCTGGAATGTGTGGAACACACAAGGCTTGTCCATGGCAAGACCCACAGTATACTTCGGCCACTGCTTCTTCTGGCCGGCGGCTCCGCCGGCATTCTTGTTGGTCCAGACATTCTTCTTCTGGAACGGCTGTGCTTGCTGCTGCGGCTGCTGCTGAGGCTGCTGATAGTCCTCATATCTCGGACGCTGGCTACTGCCGGCGCCCCCTTGCTCTTCCTCCACAGCTACAACTTGTGCTGCCCCATACCGGTGATCCGGCCTTTCATCTCTTCTCTTGTTCCGGTTATCAGTGCGATAATATTGCCCTGATCTCCCGGCATTGCTGGTGTTCCCCTGGGTTTGCCCCTGTCCTTGTGAATCGAGACTGGGCTGCATGGGATCTCCCAGAGCATAACTATCAGCGATCTTGATTGTTTCGGCCAGCGTGGCCGGCATTTGCCTCTGAAGCTTTTGCCACAGCATGGTGCCATGCCGGCACCCATGAGCGAACCACATGATGGCCTGCTGCTCATTGATTCCTTCGCAGGAATTGCGCAACGTGCACCACCTGGTCAGATAGTCACGGTCAGTCTCATTCACTCCTTGCCGGCAGATAGCCAGCTGCTGCGGACGGTTGGGCCTCTTGTATGTACTGGTAAAGTTCGACACAAACTGCTCTTCGAAATCAATCCAGCCGTTGATACTCCCGGCCGGCAAATTATTCAGCCATATCCTGGTTGGACCTTCCAACATCTGCGGCACATATCGTACCGCCCATCTGAGGTTTCCTCCGGCGATGTTCACCGCTGTGGAGTAATCCTCCAACCAATCTTCCGGCTTCGTACTGCCATTATATGTCCTCGCGCCACGCGCGAGCTGGAAGAAGTAAGGCACCGGCTCCCCCATAATCCGGGGTCCGAAACACATAGGGCCCGGAGCTCCTTGTCTCTCCACCAACTCTGATTGGTGGATCTTGTCCAGCTTGAAACGTGCATCATTGGCTTCCAAGGACCGAGGTCCAAGCCGGGATGCTATTGGGCCTGCGATCATCTGCTGCTGCTGCTCCGGCTGATGCTGCTCACTATGCCGGCCTTGCTGGTGCTGCTGCTGATATCCCGCCCTGGCAAGGGCGGAATTGCCGTCATCCTCTCGATGTCCCGGATGGCCTGCACCCTGCTGCTGCGCTGCACCTCCGGCGCCCTGTTGCTGACGCCGGGCTGCACTGTTACTCCGGCCACCACCGGCCGCGCCTGCTTCATGCCCGGCCGGCACACTCTGGCCGGGCTTCTTGCTGCCGACATACTTGTCAGCTTGGCCGACATTCTTCTGCACCATCGCCTGCTTTCCGGCGACAGCCGGATCGTACACCTGGATCTGCTTGTCCCGGCGGCCAGAGGTCACACTTCCGGCACGCCGGGCGCTAGGATGCGGGGACGAGGCTTGGCCCCTCGACCTCGCGCCGGCACCTCCCGCCGACACAATGTACTGAGACGCCCCGGCACCCGGGTTTGCCATCTTAAAGGCCTCCTGCTGCTTTGTAGCTTCAGACAAAAGTTGGTTAAGCCGGGCTTGCTGCTCACGCAGTGCTTCGCCGGATAAACAAGATAAATCCTTAGCTACCTCGGCCGCCGCTCTAAGGTTCTTTACTGGCGAACTATAGACTACCTTAGGCACAGTACTAGTTGCGGTATGACTCTTATCTCTAGCATCTTTTCCTATCTCAGCATTAAGATTTCTGCCTCTAGTTCTAACCTCTTCTATCCGGCTAGGCCGGATTACTACAGGAGTAAAACCATGGGCTGCCTCATACTCACGGAGTTGCCGGTTAAACCGTTCGCGCTCCTGGTTCATGGCCAGGGCCTCGTCGACGAGGGCCTGACGAGATCCCTCCAGGACCTCCCTTGTCTGCTCCGGATCAACGCCGGATCGCACCGGCTCGAGAAGCCGGTCGATGATGGGAAGAAGAACCTCGCCCCTAGCCGGCACACCGGAAGTGCCGGCCAGGTTCTCCGCACGCTCCAACGGAGGACGCGCCGACCTCTTGACCTTCGGCGGCTCCGGAGGAGAAGCTCCGGCCGCTGCTGCTTTGCCGGCATCTTCCGCCGGCGGCACGGATGTGCCGGCCATCATCACCTCAGCCGGCTCTACTGAGCGAGCGCTACGCCCAGCGTGAGCCAGCCGATGTGACGGAGGATCCGACGCCACCAGCACCTCCTTCCTGCAAATTCTCTCAGTCCCCACGTACACCTCGTGGGAACCGAAAGACATAATCCGGCCATCCCTGGGGAACGGCCGGCCACCGAGACAACCGGCGTTGTCACTGACGAAACTGAGCGAGCCTAGCCTCTGGACGAGGCCAGAGACCACGCGCACTCCCGAAGCTGCTATCACAGACCCCGTCCGAATGAACACTCCGCCCAGCATATCGATCTGCCCCACGGTGGGCGCCAAATGTCGTCGTGGTGAAACAACATATGCCATAGGATGGCTTAAATGGGGGCCGAACTAGATGCTGGAGGATTCGGGAGAGGGGAACGAGCTAAA